>JBBMOL010000627.1:0-63511 GCA_037954665.1 Laguncularia racemosa
AATGAAACCTAAAATAGCGTGAAAAAGGATAGAAAAAGAAGAACTAATTCCTCATCAGATATTACTCACTAGTTAGAATTAGGATAGATTTGATGTTATTGATATTACACACAATAAGGATCAAATCCCACTCGCCACACTTCAAGAAGAAATGATAAGAGCAAATAGCGTAAAAGGAAGTGTCCCTCACGGTTTTAAATATCTGAAAAATGATGTGTAAAAAGTCCCTTAAAAAACCTAATTAGCAAGTATTTATACCCTACTTTAAACAAGGAAATTATAACAATGCTAAATAGTCAAAAACCGATCCTATAAGTCACTTAAAGAACCGATTCTCCACGTGAAAGAGAAGTGAAGATGGCCAGTTTTTCTCAAGTGAAATGTAAATAAAATGAAGGCCAGTTCCTCTTGTCTTTGTAGGTTCAATTTGGTTCATAATGGACTATGATCCATTTACAAACCAATTGCTATTGTGCTTGATCGTCTTCTTGTAAAAACCGACAAAAATGTACCTACTAAAATGTAAAAACAATTACTATCAAATAAATAAAGATAAAATGTAAATGTCTGGGTTCCATTTGGTTCAAGTAGGCTTCCCAATGCCGGGTCTAGATGTTTGATTCCATCAAGCCCCACATTCATCCTCAAAACTCGAAAAAATGTTTGAGGACCACTTATACCAAGAATCAAGGTAAAAAACTTTCTAGAAGTTTAATCAAACTTTTAGTGAATTTCTAGAAGAAATTACTAACTTTAGCTATTTCCTATGTTTTAGGCTCTTTATCATAGATTTCTAAAGGGTTTCTAATCTAGAAAGATAATCTAGATTCACCTTAGTTATGTTCGTAATATAATCCCTAAATAGTATAGTAATGTTTCATATTTCTAAAAGTTGTAGGTTCCATAAACTATTTCACATCAAGGATTTCTACCCTTAAATCATAAGACCATTCCATTACTCTTTCCCTTAGATATTTAATAGAGTATTTATTGGGATGTTTTGAAATATTTTAACATATCAAAATTTTTAAATGGCATCCTCAATATTTACAAAAGTTCAAAGAAAGGATGCTTAAGGACTTTTCTTGAACCTTTAGGACTTATGACTATTTCTAACCTACTTCTAACTTTATTAAACTTATCCTTAGACATATACTTGCCCTTTTATAACATGATTTGAGAACATGATTTACCTTGATAAGGACCTAAGTGTAGACCTTAATGATAGACCTAACCTAGAATAAAGGACTTAATACTAAAATACCCTAAAAGATTTTAATAAGATTTGAGATTAAGATCAAAATGTTAGAATAGTATATTTTAATAGTTATTGTTATGTATATTTCTTTATGTCTAATTATTTAAGTTTCTTAGAAGATTCCTAATCTCTATTTGAGGATTATTACATTCCTTAAGAAATGGCTAAGTGAGTACTAGTAATGATTGCCACTTGTTTGTGCTTGTAATGTTAGTTACACTTAAATTAAAAGCTCATGAACCTATATATGTGCTTGGAATGGTTGATTCGATTACTTGATTGGAAGTAAAGTAAAAAAAAAAAAAAAAAAAAATTGCTTGTCTTTATGATTATTTATATGATTGATTGGGTGCCCATGAATTGGTTGGTCACCTATCAAATTATGATAAAAATATCACAACCTTAACTTAAAATGGATCATGCATAGTATCTCTTGCATATTCCTACTATATTCCATGGCAATCACATAGGTAGTGGAAGGATATCCCAATGGAGTGTCATATTCTAACAATATAAAAATATTTAAGAATTGTCGTATATTGGTGAGAATCTGTGTTTATTATTTTGTTTTGGGCACACACATCTAGAGGTGTGTAGGCAAGGAAAAAATTACTTGATGTGTCTAATCCTAATGCAGAATCAAGCAATCGCAAACCCAACTGATGATTCACAACAAGTAATCCAAAAAAAATCAAACACAACAACAAAATAAACCCTAAACTCTTACTAGATATGATGCACTAGCAAGAGGATAGTCCTAGCATGGTCTTGTTGATATGACGCATAACAATCCCGATACCATCACTCACTACAATCTAAGGATTAATAAGAATATAAGAAGAATAAGAGTAAAACTTTAATCATGTATTTCTCAAATATCAAAGTTCTATCCTCTGTTTCTATCCCAAAAGTATAAAAATAAAGCAAAGTTCAATTACAAGGAAAACTTGCTTGAAACAACATAAAACAACCGGACTAAAAATTGTAAGCCGCTTAAGAAAGCCACTGACCTTTGTAGAGATACACCGCCGGCTTTGTGGAGATACACCGCTGGCCTAAATTGTTAGCCTACAATCTTGTATCACCAGTTCTTTAAAGGAAAGCTGCTAGCATTCCATGCTTTGAATCATTTACTTTATGTGATTGTCATTCTAAATCATTGATAAATGCACCTAATTGAAAGTAGAACAATCATGCAAAATGAATGAAGAAACTAAATGACTCTCCTCGGGTTCCATCTAATCAAGTAGAACTCTCAATGTAAAGTTCTATAGTCCTTTGGTTCTAACTTGAGTAAGTGGTCCTATAATTAGAATGGCTTAATTCTCATCATTATGTTCTTTGGTTATTCCTAGGTCCTTGCGTAGAAGATCCTTCTTCTAATGTAACTTTTGATATATATAGAGCGTGGCTCTGAGATTTGTGTAGCCAATGATGTGTGCAGGTGTTTCAAAATTGGTTGCTCGAATTCTGTTGGTCCCAATTAGATTAATCAAGAGGGGGGTGAATTGATTAATTACTTAAAATTTCACTTTTTCGCGAATCAACTAAAACTCTTGACTAATAAAATCACGTGAATAACAATAATGAAGAACAATAATGTGCAGTAAATAAAAGTAGAGAAGAGTATAATGCTCAGATATTTATAGAGGTTCCGCTTCGAGCGTCAGTCCTCTCTTCCAGCTCCACGCCAGGGTCCCGGTTGTCTATACTGGTTGTGTTTCACTATAACAACAAATCGAAGATATACAACACAAGCCTCTTTAAGGCAAAGTCTCACTGTTGAGTCTTTGTAGCTTCTTCACTAAGCTAATCACTCAACTACAGTGATGAAACAAAAAACAATTCCCTTTCCACGAAAGGAATCTCAACAACAACAACAATGAGGAATAACAAATTTCCTCTAGATCACATATATATGTAAAGATATTTGCTTGAAGATGTATGAGTCTTTTCATCTCGTGTGTAATTTTTTTCTTTCAACAACGTTCCTTTTTCTGTTTTTTTTTTCAACGTTCTTCACTCTTCTTTTTCATTTGAATTAAACACTTTATATATGGAGAAAACATAACGGCTACTTTCCACGTGATAATCTTGTATTTATTTTTGAATTTTCAATTAAAAAATAAGTTGGATCTGTTGAGGAAGATCTGCATTCGTGATATTCTTGTTGAGGATAAGCTTGGATAATTAGTTTGACCGAGATCTTCTTTGGATATATCTCTTGGATCAAGTTTGTTGAAGATATGCCTCACATTGTGGAACCATATCTTGATATAACAACCATATCTCTTATCCTTATCTTTGTAACTGCTAGATCTCCCAAAATATAGTACAAATATCTAATTTTAAATCTGGATAAAACTTTTAAATCCTATATGATCTCACTTTATCATAAAATGAAATCTTTGAATAAAATCTTGTGAAACTTTATGTAAATTAAAAAAACCCGTGATATAAAATCCAACTTTAGTAAAACACATCAAGTATATTACCCAAAAATACTTGACACATGGAGCTAGGCCTTGAAATTTATTAAAACTATCAATATAAAATTTAGAACGTAATCTGGAAAAATTCGTAACAGACATGAAAGGTTCTGAAAGTGCTTCTGAAGCAAACCTGTTAACTGTCCTAAAGGTTCTGAAAGTGCTTCTGAAACAAACCTGTCAACTGTTCTCCTGTTATGAAGGTTCTGAAAGTGCTTCTGAAAGGTTACCACGATAACTACAGATACACTACACAACTTCTGAAACACCTTCTGTCAGAACAAAAATAGTCTTTATAACACTTTTGAAGGTTTTGAACAAGCTTTTGTCTCTTTGTTCAACTTTAGAAAATTACGTGCTATCTTAAACATTTATTACACTCATTCCTCTTTTGTTAACATCAAAACTAAATTAGAGAACTTAACATTCTCCCCTTAACATCAACATTCTCCCCCTTTTTGATGATAACAAAACACCATTAGATAATCAAAATATACACAACTTTCATGTTTAAGCATATATTCCTATAACACATTGATCATAAGCACTCATAAGCAATATAGAATCATTATAAGCAGCAAACAAAGCAGCAAGCAGTATTGATAGATATATAGAATAGATATAATAGAATCATTCTTCTCCTAACATCAACATTTACCATTCTCCCCCTTTTTGTTAACAGCAAAAGGGTATCTCCCCCTTAATTGATGCATAAAAGATAACAAAAGTCTTTTACAAGTTGATTCGAAAACAAAATTTAAAAGAACTAAGATTTTCTAGATCTTGTGACTCGAGAGGTAGAGGGAATGGTGGAATGTTTGGTTGACGAAGGTTTCTCTGGTGAAGTATCTAAGTCGATGATGTGAACGCCAGAGCGAACATAATCTGGAAATTTGTTGGATAAGAAGAGCTTGATTTCACCATGAAGACTTGTGACAGATTGGGATGTTTTATCCGTCTTGGAGTCCAAAATCTTGAAGGAGTTAGTCACTGAATCTCCAATCTTCCTCACTTGAGAGACAAATTTATCAAACGCAATCACATTATTAGATAGATTTTGTTTGACTCTCGCACTAAATTCATCATAAAGAATCCTATAGTGATGGAGATCGGTAATCATCTTCTCAGAATTCTTCTTGATATCAGAGAGAATATCAGAAGTTTATTTAACTTGTAACTCCATTGATTCAAGTCTCCTTAGATCAGATCGTTGTAGAACTTCATTTGTCAAAGTTGTTTTAACCAAATCTGATAGTTCATGTTTCAAACTTTTTCGAACAACATTCTTTATTTGTTCCAGATCAACATTGGATATAACTTCTTTTGTTCCACTCTTCCCAGCCTCTTCACCATATGATTTCTTCCCATGATCTGTTTCAACCTCTGTTCTTGGTTCTGAACTAGGTTCTGAACCTCCTTCTTGAATAGATATTCCAAAAGGAACTATTCTTTTCATATGCTTTTGATGGACAAAATGTGCACCATCATTCGCATACCACAAACAATCCTTAACAAAGATGGACATATGATGAAAAACTTCTTTACCTATCCTCTTTAATTTAATAGGTTCAGATGAACTGGTAGGCAAAACTATCCCTTTAAACACAAACAATCGCATCAGTATATTCCCAAACACTAAACTTTCTTTATTCCTCCAAATTTGATCAATGACTCTAAAAGCCATGTCCACATTCCTTTTGTTAATCATTGCATAGATAATTGGAGCATGTTCAATGGACATTGAAGTAAAACTGCCCTTTCTTGGACATAGACACTCAACAATTATCTTATGAATGATTCGAGGAAACAACTCGAAATCAATGACCATTGCTTCTTTTCCATAATCCATTTGCAATCCTCCATTTATAGCAGCAAACAGATCATTCCTAGGCATGTTCGTGATTTCTACATCATCATTTACATCATGTAGATGTAGACATTTAACCACATCTTCCCTAGAAATTAAAATGTCTTGATCACATACTCTGGAAATTAAGACATTCCCTTCCGCAAGACTTAAAATTCTTTGACACATTCCCCATAAACTAGAACTTGAGTAGAGCAAAGTTCCATGCATCCTATGGGTTCTAACAGTTCATTCCAGTAGAATCCATTACTAGTAAAGAAATTAAAATCCACAAAGCTACAAGAACACACCTCATTTTTCTTCTTTTGAAGAGATTTTGAATTTGAGGGTTTCAGAGTTAGTACATTCTCTTGTTTTGTTTGCTTCCTGGATGCTTTCTTAAGCGGAGAGATTTCTTGAATAGCTTTTCCTTTTCCTTGTGAAGACGATGCAGCTCGTTTTCTTTTGGTAATCTTCTTGGAACCTATGATAGATTCGGAATCAGGGGAACTCGGATTCTCTCCTATGGAAGGTTCTTGATATTTGTCCGAAGAGTTTGAAGATTCATCATGAATCACTAAAGGCTTGTTTGATGATTTTGTTTTGAATGATTTTTGTTTAAGGCGTTCTGATGTTTTAGGTGCCATTGGAGTTGCAATGAGAGAGAAGGAAAATAGAGAGAGAGAAAGAGAACAGATTTCGAAGGAAGAGAATTAGAGAAGGAAGAAAACAAATGAAAAGGAAAAAATATTTAAAAGGAAAAAATATTTTAAATGAATAAAAATTTTCAATATTTTCGGGGGAAAAAATCAAAAGGGGTTACAAATTCCTAATTCATTTCTAATAAATTCAAATTTTACCTTTTCAAGAGGTTTAGTAAAAATATCTGCAAATTGATTATCGGTTGACACAAATTCAACATTTATATCTCCTATGCACATGATCTCTAATAAAATGATGTCTAATTTCTATATGTTTTGACCTAGAATGATGTACTGAATTCTTTGTCAAATTTATTGCACTCGTGTTGTCACATTTAATTGGCACAGTTTTAAAATTTATTCCATAGTCATTCAATTGTTGTTTTATCCATAAAACTTGTGCACAGCAATTTCCAATAGAAACATATTCAGCTTCAGCTGTGGATAGAGCAACAGAATTTTGTTTTTTAGAAGACCAAGAAATAATTTATCACCTAGGAATTGACAAGTACCAGATGTGCTTTTTCTATCAATTTTACATCCAGCATAATCTGCATCAGAATATCCTATTAGATCAAAATTCTGATTTTTAGGATACCATATGCCTAAATTAGAAGTATTAACTAGGTATTTGAAAATTCTCTTTACCGTTGATAAATGAATTTTTGTTGGTGCAGCTTGAAATCTAGCACACAAACACACACTAAACAAAATATCCGGTCTAGATGCAATCAAATACAATGAAGAACCTATAAGACTCCTATAAAGTTTTTCACTTACCTTCTTTCTATTTAAGTTAGAGTCTAACCTTGATGAAGTACTCATAGGTGTTGTAACCTTTTTGCATCCATCATATCCAAATTTCTTCAATATTTGTTTTGTGTATTTTTCTTGATGAACAAAAATTCCTTCCTTTGTTTGTTTTATTTGAAGCCCCAAAAAGAATGTCAACTCTCCCATCATTGACATTTCAAATTTTGCCTGCATGGTCTCAGCAAATTCTTGACACAACAATTCTTTAGTAGATCCAAAGATAATATCATCTAAATATATTTGTACAACTAAGATATCATTATCAAAAGTTTTTAAGAATAAAGTAGTATCTACTTTTCCTCTATGAAAACCTTTAGAGATCAAAAACACACTCAATCTTTCATACCAAGCTCTTGGAGCTTGTTTCAAACCATATAGTGCTTTATTTAATTTAAAAACATAGTCTGATTTGAAAGGATCTTCAAAACCAGGTGGTTGTTCCACATAAACTTCTTCCTTTATAAAACCATTTAAAAATGCACTTTTTACATCCGTTTGAAAAACTTTCAAATCCTTATACGATGCATATGCAAGCATTAATCGTATTGCTTCTAGTCTAGCAACAGGTGCATATGTTTCATCAAAATCTATTCCTTCTTCTTGTGAATAGCCTTTAGCTACTAATCTTGCTTTATTTCTTATAATTTTACTATCTTCATCTAATTTATTTTTAAACACCCATTTAGTTCTGATTGTAGACTTCCCTCTAGGAACTAAATTCCATACATTGTTTCTTTGAAATTGATTTAATTCTTCTTGCATAGATATAATCCAATTAGCATCATTCAGAGCTTCTTCAATCTTACTAGGTTCAATTTCAGATAACAACATAAAATGATTTTCAAGATTTTGTAATTTAGCTCTTGTTTTAACACCCGATTGTATATTTCCTATTATTTGATCAGAAGGATGTGCGGAATTATACCTCCAAGCTTTAGAAGCCTCTTGTTCAGATCTTACAACTTCTGAAGTACCTTCTGTATTTGCCTCTAAAATAGGTTCTGGATGATCAGATCCTCGAATGTTAAAAGCAGGTGCTTCAGACTTAGGTTCTGAACTAACTTCTGCTTTAGAATTAGAGTCCTTTTCTTCATCAGAATCAACATCCTTTAAATCCTCAATAAACTTAACATTTATAGATTCTTCAATAGTGTTTGATGACTTATTGAAAACACGATAAGCACGACTATTTAAAGAATTTCCTAAGAAAATAGCTTCTTCAGATCTTTCATCAAACTTACCAAGGTTGAGTGGGTTCTTCTTCACAAAACATTTAGATCCAAAGATATGAAAATATGAAACGTTAGGTTTCTTACCTCGAAACATCTCATAAGCAGTCTTTGATGTCATAGGTCGAATGAAGACTCTATTGATGATATAGCAAGCTGTAGAAACTGCTTCTGCCCAGAAATACTTAGCAATTCCACTCTCATTTAACATAGATCTAGTCATCTCTTGTAAAGTTCTATTCTTGCGTTCCACTACTCCATTTTGTTGAGGAGTGTATGGAGCTGAGAAATTATGAGATATACCATGTTCTTCACAAAAGTTTTAAAAACTTGCATTTTGAAATTCTGTTCCATGATCAATTCGAAGACTAGTTATGGAAACTCCTTTTTCATTTTGTATTTGTTTTGCAAACTTTTGAAAAGAATCAAAGGTATCTCTCTTGTGTCGCAAGAATATAACCCAAGTGTATCTTGAAAAATCATCAACAATAACAAATCCATATTTGCTTCCACCTATGCTTAAGACTCTAGTAGGTCCAAAAAGATCTAGGTGCAATAATTCAAGTGGTCTCTTAGTTGAGATTACATTTTTACTTTTATGAGAAACAGAAACCATTTTATTCTTTAAACATGTATCACATTTCACGTTTTGTTTAATATTTATATTAGGTAATCCTTTAATAATATCCTTTTTAGATAATTTTTCTAAGTGATTAAAATTAACATGTCCTAGTCGTTTATGCCAAGCAAAAACATGATCATTCAAAGAAATTAAACAACAATCATTATTGATTTCATCTGGTTTTATAAGATAGATATTTCTTTTCCTAATTCCTTCAAATAATCTTTCATCATTTTCATTAAAAGCATAGCACTTGTCTTGATCAAAAATCATTCTATAACCTTTATCACATAACTGACTAATACTAAGTAAATTATGTTTTAAACCTTGCACAAGATATACATTTTCAATAAGAAACGTAGGCATACCAATCGTTCTAGTGCCAATTATTTTACCTCTACTATCATCTCCAAACTTTACATATCCTTTTTCTTCCCAAGTTATGCTATTGAACAATGAAGCATCTCCAGTCATATGTCTAGAACATTCACTATCCAAATACCATGTTCCTCTTATTTTAGCTTCATGTCCCTGTACAAATAAAAAGAATTAAGTCCTTTTAGGAACCCAAGCAAGTTTGGGCCCTTTAAAAGATAAGCTCATTTGATTTCTTCGATTTACTTGTTGACTACTGAGCTTATTTCTTTTATAATAGCAAAATTTCTCAATATGACCAAATTTATTACAGAAGAAGCATGCATAAGAATTAACATTCCTATACCTGTCATTTACCTGTTTCTGGAAATTCTGGTTTGTATAACTTCTGTTATACCTTCTGGTATTGCTTCTATAGTACCCATTGTGTGGATACCTCTTGTCAGAATAACTTCTGTAAAAGCCTCTGGTATTTCCTCTTTTAACAATATTTGTATTCAAAATGTACTCTTTGCTTTTGAATTTATTAGTTAAGACTTGCTTAGCTTTAACAAAAACTGTATTTTGATTCGATTTTGAACTCGAACCATGCTCATATCCTAACCCATGTTTTTCATTCGAAACTCTTTGTGAAGAAATTAACATAGTCAATTTCTTATCACTTTCATCAAATTTCTTAAAGGTAGTTTTCAACGAACTGGACAGTTCATCAATCTTTACCTTCATGTTACTTGTTTCTGCTTCAAGTAATTGATTTTCTATTCTTAGTTTCTCTATACTCACATGCATGGATTCATTTTCTTGTTTCAAGATATCATTTTCATTCGCAAGTAACGAATTTGTTTACTTTACTACCTCCTTTTCATTCTTAAGAGTGTTTATTTCATTTTCATACTTAGCTAATTTTGTATCAGCCCTTTTTAGTGCCTTTAGTAGCTTACTCATTTCTACTAGCATGTCAGTTTCAGTTACATCTTCATCAGATTCAGAATGTACCTCAGAACTAGCCATTAAGCACAAATTTGCCTCATCCTCTTCTTCTTCTGAATCCTCTGAATCTGTCTCTGTATCCTCTAAATCACTCCATGTTGCTAGCATTGCTCGACTTTTCTTTTTATAATTTTCCATTTTCTTGATCAGTGTTGGACATTCGTATTTGATGTGTCCTGGCTTTTTGCATTCATAACATTGAATCTCCCTTTTCTCTTTCTTCTTTTCTTTTTATAATTTTCCATTTTCTTGATCAGTGTTGGACATTCGTATTTGATGTGTCCTGGCTTTTTGCATTCATAACATTGAATCTCCCTTTTCTCTTTCTTCTTTTCTTTCTCCTTGTACGCTTTTCTCGCATCATTATGCTTATATTCAGTACTTTTCTTGAAAACATTAAACTTCTTACCTCTTTGCTTCTTGAGCAGCTTGTTGAGTCTACGTGCTAGAAGACTGATGTCCTCTTCTTTCTCATCGTCGCTATCATCTGTTTCAGTTTCATTTTGCTTTATTTCCTTGACTTTAAATGCAATTCCTTTGGTACCATCTTCTACTCTTTGCGTGGTCTTTATGTGTGACTCATATGCCATGAGCTTTTCTCTCAATTGACTAAGAGTTAGCTTGTTTGGGTCTTGAGCTTCCTCTATGGCAGTTTTCTTGGCATCCCAAGATGGTGGCAATATCCTCAACATTTTCCTCACAAGATCTGGATCTAGAAGTTTCTTTCCAAGTGATGCAAGCTCATTTGTGATAGCTGTAAACATGTTAAAAGCATCTTTGACATCTTCATTAGATTTAAACTTAAATAATTCATACTATTGAATTAAAGCATTTATCTTAGTTTCCTTGATGGTATCAGTCCCTTCATATGTATCGGATAGGATATCCCAAATCTCCTTTGCACTTGCACACGATGATATTAAATAGAACTCTGATGGAGCAATAGTAGTCAGTAATAAATTTTTTGCTTTGTTGTTCTTCTCGATAATTTTCTTCTCCGAATCTGACAAGGTTGAATCTCCGTTCAAGGTGATCAAACTGTCTCCATGTGAAATGACCTGCCATGAATCATAATCATTAGCTTTGATGTAAGTTTCCATACGCATCTTCCAATATGAGAAGTTTGAGCCATCGAAGTAGGGAGCTCGATTAATTGCAACATTATTTTCAACCATTTTTGATCACTCAAAATAGATGAGTCCTGCTCTGATACCAATTGTTGGTCCCAATTAGATTAATTAAGAGGGGGGTGAATTGATTAATTACTTAAAATTTCACTTTTTCGCGAATCAACTAAAACTCTTGACTAATAAAATCACATGAATAACAATAATGAAGAACAATAATGTGCAGTAAATAAAAGTAGAGAAGAGTAGAATGCTCAGATATTTATAGAGGTTCCGCCTCGAGCGTCAGTCCTCTCTTCCAGCTCCACACCGGGGTCTCGGTTGTCTATACCGGTTATGTTTCACTATATCAACAAATCGAAGATATACAACACAAGCCTCTTTAAGGCAAAGTCTCACTGTTGAGTCTTTCTAGCTTCTTCACTAAGCTAATCACTCAACTACAGTGATGAAACAACAAACAATTCCCTTTCCACGAAAGGAATCTTAACAACAACAACAATGAGGAATAACAAATTTCCTCTAGATCACATATATATGTAAAGATATTTGCTTGAAGATGTATGAGTCTTTTCTTCTCGTGTGTAATTTTTTTCTTTCAACAACGTTCCTTTTTCTGTTTTTTTTTTTCAACGTTCTTCACTCTTCTTTTTCATTTGAATTAAACACTTTATATATGCAGAAAACATAACGGCTACTTTCCACGTGATAATCTTGTATTTATTTTTTAATTTTCAATTAAAAAATAAGTTGGATCTGTTGAGGAAGATCTGCATTTGTGATATTCTTTTTGAGGATAAGCTTAGATAATTAGTTTGACCGAGATCTTCTTTGGATATATCTCTTGGATCAAGTTTGTTGAAGATATCCCTCACATTGTGGAACCATATCTTGATATAACAACCATATCTCTTATCCTTATCTTTTTAACTACTAGATCTCCCAAAATATAGTACAAATATCCAATTTTAAATCTGGATAAAACTTGTAAATCCTATATGATCTCACTTTATCATAAAATGAAATCTTTGAATAAAATCTTGTGAAACTTTATGTAAATTAAAAAAACCCGTGATATAAAATCCAACTTTAGTAAAACACATCAAGTATATTACCCAAAAATACTTGACACGTGAAGCTAGGCCTTGAAATTTATTAAAACTATCGATATAAAATTTAGAACGTAATCTGGAAAAATTCGTAACAGACATGAAAGGTTCTGAAATTGCTTTTAAAGCAAACCCGTTAACTATCCTAAAGGTTCTGAAAGTGCTTCTGAAACAAACCTGTCAACTGTTCTCCTGTTATGAAGGTTCTGAAAGTTCTTCTGAAAGGTTACCACGACAACTACGGATACACAACACAACTTCTAAAACACCTTCTGTCAGAACAAAAATAGTCTTTATAACACTTTTGAAGGTTCTGAATAAGCTTCTGTCTCCTTGTTCAACTTTAGAAAATTACGTGCTATCTTAAACATTCATTACACTCATTCCTCTTTTGTTAACATCAAAACTAAATAAGAGAACTTAACATTCTCCCCTTAACATCAACAAATTCTAATGGAATTATAAAAGATCCTTAATCTAAGGTCAAAAATATCTGTAAACTTCATATAGTTTTTGGTTGACTATATGAGATGTTTGGTATATACTTGTTCATGCATTCATTCATTAAAGTAATAACTTGTTCGTTATTGTGTAAAGGTGGTTTTGAGTTAGGATCTCACTAAGTTGGATGTAGCTTATACCTTAACAGTTTTCCATTTTTGCAAGCATTGTAATGGTTTTACCTTGATAGAACCTAACCAGAAATGAGAATCATCAAGATAACTGTGAGCGAGTAAGTAAGGATAAAGGCTAATAGAATAGATACTTATAATTTTGATTAAACTTTCTCTATTATGGATGGATGTAATATTTAATCCCCAATCTTATTCTCAAAATTATCTATGTCTGTAAGATTTCATATTTTAACATATTTATAAAGTAGTACTTATTTTTAGTTATCATATCATTATTGAGTTGTTATCTTTTTGGAGGTTTCTAGAGTAATAATGCCTTATATACCATATTGAAGTTTATGTGTGCTAGAATACAACTAATCATAGATTTCAGTACAGTACATGGTGGGCTGTTACAACTAGAATACCCCCTAGGGCATGACAATTCACATCCACACCTCTTATGGGCATATATGTATATATTTTTCAAACCTATTTTATTATAACCAAGTAAATTAAATTTTTATCACTATCTTAAAAGAAATAGCTCGAGGTGATTGGAACTTAGAGTTGACATATAGTTCATGATTTCCCAACCCAGACAACGGGGGCATTAAATCCATGTTGTATACAGTTTTTAGATAATTGTATATACTATTGCATTCATATGCATGTTCATGCATTCAAATGCTTGCTTAAATAACTTGGTTGTTAATTTTTTACCAGTGCAATATAAGAATTTTCTCACTAAGTTGGATGTTACTTATATCTCCATAATGTGTCCTTGTTGTAGAAGCCAATTTATTTAGAGCTTAGTAGATGCATGTCAAAGGTTAGTATGGGACCAAATTGGTTGATTGAAGGATGAGAAGAGGGCCAAAGCAATCACTATTATATTTATAAACTTTGAATGTTATGTTTTAGATATATTTTATTCCAATAAAGACCCATTGTATAGTAGTATTGACTTATGGATATTTACTAAGACCATAGTCTCTTATTATTATGATGTTGCAATGATCTACTTTAAATATAGTCTCTGTATTGCTTGGAAATGCCAAGTCTTGCTTAAGATAATTGCATGTGAGTACGTCTTATATGTCATATGGCAAATCCTTGAATAACAAGGGGATTATTCTTAAGTTTATGTACAAAGTATGATAGGCTATTATGTCTAAGGTATCCATAGAAGCACAAATAGGGGTGGCACACATTGGTACTTGGAAGAGTTCTAACAACATCAAGGTAAGAAACTTATCTCAACTTGAAAGTGTATGATTGATAGTGGTTTAGTATGTTTAGGACCCCTAAATGAATGTTAAATGATGAAGAGCCCGTTGGAGCTAACCCCCTATAATGCTGCCACTATAATTGTCATTTTAAGGTGTATCATGCTTCTTTAGTGGATTGATGGAATGATAGATAGGTGGATCTAGGGTGTTAAAGTTCTCTTGATAATAGTTTTGATGATAAAAAAAAAAAAAGTTATGAGGTTATTACGTCATTAAGTGTGCAAATAAATAATACACATATAATCTAATCTCTTAGTAGAAAAGTTTTACTCAAGTTTTCAGTTAGAAGGTAACTCAAAGATTAACTTGGAAAGTAAACTTACTGTATGACTCTTAAGTTTTCAATCAAAAGGTAACTCAGAGACTGACATAGAGAGTAAACTTGCTATACTAATATAATTGCAAAAACGAACAACATGTTATAGGATGAGTTTATATTTGAAGATTTAATCAAATTGAAGGCTCGACTCCAAAGTTGAATATATTTGGGCAATACATTCAAAATGTTCCACGTAGTTGGTTAATATATCTAAGGGATTTAAAAGTATAATAATTTTAACTATTAAAAATATAGATGGTCCTGACTTGATGGAGCGGAGTATGTTTGATGAAGATTTAATTTTTCAAAATTCAAAACTACACTTGAGGAGCAGAAATTATTCAAAAAGGATAACAACCGAGATGCATTTCTATTTTTAAGGGATATGAAGTCAACTATAGAAATTGTCCAAGCACTTAGGTAACAACATGGAAGAAGTTTTTGAATTTAAAGATGAGTTATGATCTTTAGAAAAATATCTAGAATAGATTCAATATCTGGCTTATCCTTTTGTAACCATTATGTGATCAAAAGAAAAATATCTTCAGCATCTAAGAAAGAGTAGAACACGAAAAAAAAAATGACTCTAAATTCTCTATGAAAATATTCTATTAAATTTTCATTTTTGTACAAAACTTAGAGTGAGGATTCTATTTTCTTCATTCCTCATTGTTTGATAATTGTTGTGAGAGTTAGATTACAAATAGGCTTTGAGTTCAAAGATAATCAAGTGATAACTTAAAGTCTAATAGAGTAAATTGTGATTACTATTTGTGAATCTTATTTTGTCATTAGATATACTGGAACATACTAGTGTGGAATACCAAGACCTCGACTTAGAGCTAGAAGAGAGGATGTACGCTTGAGGTGGAACCTCTACAAATCATTGCATAGACTATTCTTATTGTACTCTTTTATTTTTGTACATTTAAAAATCTATTGTGATTGCAAAGATAATTTAAAGTCATAATTTACAAGCAACTAATTAGGGATGTGATCTCTCTCTTGGTAACTTTTCGGGACCAACATCAGGCTTAGAACAAAGAATGCAACGTCAGAAGCTGAATCAAAATGGAATTAACATGCTATGTAGTTTATGCTTGCATGTTGCCACATGAATTAAGAAATTGAGGTTGATTTCTTACCTTGAGATGTGATTCTGGTGTTAAAGTGAGTTTGGATGATGGTTTGCATGATGATTTATGGGTTTAGTAGTTATTTAGGCACAAATTGATAGATGTATGATGAATAGCATACCAAGTTTAGTAAAATTAGTGAATTGATGTTGTAAACCAATTTAGGGACATGTATTAAGAAATTGAGGTTGACTTCTTACCTTAAGATGTGATTTTTGGTGTTAAAGTAAGCTTAGATAATGGTTTACATGATGATTTATGGGTTTAATAGTTATTTAGGCACAAACTGATAGATGTATGATGACTAGCATACCAAGTTTAGTGAAAATTAGTAAATTGATGTTGTAAACCAATTTAGGGAAGCTATAATGTAACATTTCCAGCATGCTTCATGTATCTTTAAAGTGGAATTTTGGGTTAATTTGATGTTGGTTTGGTAAATTGAGGCCCCAAAAGTTATTAGGTAAAAGAGTGGAATAAAATAGAAAATTTTCATGTTTTCATGAATAAATCTAGGAAATTTACATGAATTGTGATGAATTTTATATTAAGTGAATGATCCCACATTGTTTGAATGTTAAATGATATATAGATGACAACTTGGAAATGAGCTAATTGCATGTTTAGAAGTTATCTTGAAGTCAAGGTGTTCTATACTGTTTTGGGAATATTTAGATGTGTATTTTGCTTATAATGTGGGCTTAAGTGATAATTTTGAAACTAGAAGTGGCTAAGAACAAATGGACTTTTGTTGGAGTGATTTGGAATCAAAATAAGTTAAATATGGGATTTTGAAGTACAAATTCGTAAGTCGAGTTGATATAAAAATTTAGGAGGCCTAAAATGACTAACATAAGGCTTTTATCATATTTTAGGTAAGAGAAGTGACTAAGGTTAAATTGGGTTTTGTTTGACTTGATTTGGACTTAAAATGAAAAAGTTATGGCCTTTTGAAATTATAAGCACACAAAAAAATGAATTTAAATAATTTAGAATAATGATTAGATGATTTAAACAATTTGGGTTAAGGCCGGTTCATTCCCCAACTAGCTTATCCAAATAGGTCCATAGACTAACTCAATATCCTTCCTTGTGGGTGGTCCGCAAGGCTATTTATGATTGGAATAATTGGACCTACATAAATAAATTAACTAAGTTGCACTAAATTGAGAATTCATGAAGTAAATAGATTATAACTAAACTTAATTAGACTTAAATAAACTCAATGGGCCTAAATCCCAATATTAACTTGAGCCCATTTCTCTTGTAGTGCCTACACCTTAAATGGGTCTTATCAAGTCAAATAACCTAAATGGACCCTATGTAAATAAGGGCAAAAAGCAATTAAAGACCTAAATTAAACTAAATTATACATGAAAAAATAAATGGGTCTAAGAATAGTATAAACCACTAAATCATATAGGCCTAACTTAATAACACATTGGACTAGAATAGATTAATTGGGCCTTAATAACTAAATGGGCTTAAAATAGGCATAAAATAAATGAATTGAGCTTAAGTAAATCAATTGGACATAAACTAATCAAATTAGGCATAGAAACACTTAATTAGGGTCTTATACCCCTAAATAGGTAAATTAACTAGAATTGTTATAATTAGGTCTCAATAGAATATAATTACATTAATTTATTGAATAATCAACTTAATTGGGGCTAATGGACCTAATTCCTAAAACAACTACTTCTCTTTAGGATACAAAACCCTAATTAAGCCTTAATAGAAAACACAGAGTAATGGACTTAGTAAATAGAAAGCTTGGGCTTAAGCCTAGTAGACCAAAAGTTAAGAAATAAATGGAGTAAGAGCCCAATTGTATAATTATGTAAACAATTGGGAAATATAATAAATTGAGTTAGGTTAACTAATAAACTGTGAAGTGTTATGGACCAATTTAGCCAAAAAGCTAATTAGGCATTCTTACCCCATAATAGGCTCATAATTAGTATGGACCTTAGTTAATCTAGGCCAAACATAGTAGCAACTATGTTAATTAAAATAACTCACTAACTTTAATTTTTCTCTTAATGCATAAAAACCAATATAATTGTGCTCAACTAGACTTGATCTTCAACTTAGGAATCTTCTACCCTCTAAGTACGTAGTAACATGTATGTTGCTTACTAGATTATGAAACAAAAACTAGTTTAATAATCAAACTTAATTAAGCATTTGGGTGTTGCTTATGCATGGTTGTCTTGAGCTAGAGAGTGATGCTTTAGGCTTAGACTAGGACTATAATTTTAGTTTAGTAATCTCAGTAATTTGGTGCTTAGGTCATCAAGAAATGGTTCAATGGGTAAATGATAGGTGAAATCACGTTTAATAACGAGTATTGTAAGTGGAGTCTAGCTACTCCCATCAACCTCTTATTACAATTATGATGGAATTAGAACCTAGGTCCCCCATCATGTTCTCCGAAATCATAAGTATTCTTGTGTTAATTGTTTACACTAATTAAGATAAATATAAATTGTATAATTGTTTGCTACATTAAAATGTAGGTTTACTCAACATTTGTATGTGTTTGCATTATTGTATATTAGGTCTCTTTGGCATATTTTTCCTTTTCAAGTCAGGACTTATTTTTTAATCTACTGTACAATTCTATGGGATATGACTCGGAATAGGAGTTCTACGGAGAGGACAAGGACTTAGATGATGTTTACTACTGATGTTACTTTCTTTTGTAGACTTTCATATCAGTGCTGTCTTTAAACTTATTATAGAAGCTACTTGAGGCTTCATAGCCTATCTATTTATGTTTGTATCTTTTGTGAGCCTCTTAAGCTCTAAGACCGAGTTACTTTTGCTACTATTTACCATCATGTTTTCCAAAACTCAAACAAAATTATCAATTTTTTTCAAATTTTAATTATTAATTTTAAGTCCTAAAATCAGCTTAGAAACTCACTTAATAATTCAAGTTTTACGTATTTTACTTAAGTAGATTACGTGGTGAATTGTTATTGCCATAGAAAATTAGAGATGTGACAATAACCTTAGTTAATGTGCCATGTTTGCAAGGTATAGTGATTTATGGACTATAATATTATAGTTAAAGTGGAAACCTAAATGTATTTTGCTTGTGCTTAGCTATGGCTAAAGATTTGGATTTATAGATAAGTTGGCACAGTATCTAACAATTAGCATATGCTAGTCTCTCAAGTGGAGTTACACATCAAAAAGGTTCAGTTAGTTTTAGGTGATGTGTGAATTAATGGTTGGATTTTTAAACTATTATATTTCCATCATATTTGTCTAGACAATTAATCTGAAAATAAAAATTTATTTTTGCAAGTCATTCTTATAGTTTGAAATGCAGTTTTTGTTATAAGCATTTAGCAAAATGAAAACAATATTAAGTATATTTTTTCCATATAAAAACTTAATAGCTATGATGTATTTATTTATAATCTTTTTAATTAATAAACTAGGTTCAACTTGAACACCCTAAACATGTTTGGTGAATGGATATCAAGTTATGAGTTTAGGTTTTCAAACATAATGACTGAATAAATCCTATTACAGGTTAAGACTTTTAAATATGAGTACATTCAAATTCAAACACAAAACACAAATTATTAACTTGAAATACCACCCCTATAATTAAAGCAACAAGTTGTAGCTATATCTCTCTAATTGTTTTCAAGTAGTAAGCAAGAAGTTTTACATGCTTAAATGCAACAAGTTTCATGTGTTAAAATAATAATAATAATAATAATCCTTCATGGATTTGATTATACATAAGGTTTTCATTACTTGTGGCCTTTATTGGTTAAGCTTAATGCTTAACTTGATAGGAATCTACCATGCGATCCTGATAGTCAGGGAACCTGATTTGGATGATGATCCAAATCATTTACATGTATACATTTTCTTTATCAAATAATGTTTGAATGATAATATAGCAGGTACAATGATTAGTCTTCACAAGATACCACATGATCCACACTGTTGATCAAATTGGGAACATCATCGAACTCAAATCCAATGGCCCACTGTGATCACAATTGATTTGACGAACTGGCTCTTTGAAGACCATTTTTTTGTACTTGCAATTTTATCTTTGAACTGATTACTTTTCAATCATTTTTGGGACATTTTGATTTGTTGTATTTGTTAAATTAGGACCGGCTACATTAGTGGCATAAACATAAATATTTGGACATTTTAACCCTAATTGGAGCAAGTATAAATACTTGCTAAAGTAAGGTTTGTGGGAGCTTCTTGAAACATATTTTTTATAATTGAACCGTGAGGGCTACCTCCTTTTCACATACTCTTATCATTTCTTGAGTGAAGTGTGGTGAGTGGGATTTGATTCTTGTTGTGTGTAACATCAACAACATCAAATCCATCCTAATTCCCTATTAGTGAGTTATATCTAGTGAGGAATTAGTTTATCTTTTTAGTGTAACATTCACGCAATTTTTAGGGTTTGATTCAATTTGATTTCATATCCTTTTTATTGTGTTTAGTGTAATCCATTTCGAAAATTGCAAATTGTGAATTGTAATTCTCATTGTTACTTACGTGATTATCATTTGAAATTTAGGGTTTTTAGAGTTTGTTGAATTCACACCATTTTAGGAGATTTATTTAATTGATCTTTCAATTAATTTTATGAGATTGAATTTGATCTATTAAACATATCATGTTTTGGTATCAGAGCAAGTTGTTCATACAATTAGGGTTCATTTGGAAATTATTCTTCATGCCATTTTTAGGATTTGTTGAAGTAGTTCTTCAATTGGTTTCATGTGCTTGAATTTGATCATTTAGACACATCATCTTTTGGTATTAGAGCTTAAGTTGTGAGATGGGATTTTGTAATTGTGATTTCGGAATTTTAGGGTTCTTAACTTCTTGATTCGAAATTATGAAGTGGAGATTGAGTTTTTTAATTGTGTTGTTAAGGAGTTATAGTTGTTGTTTGTTGTTGTAGACGTGGAGCAATTGTGATTTCCTTATCATCTATTTGTTTCCATGATCTTTAAAGGGAAAGTAAGAAGTGTATTTCCTAGTGTTTGTTGTGGAATTAGAAATACAATATTTTTTGGTAAAAGGAAAGTGTGATCCTTATGTGATTTCAGAATTGAGTGTTGTTGCTTGTAAATTCTAGATTTGAACTTGTGTGGGGAAAAAGGAAATCATTTGAATTCAAACACCTTCTTTAAGTTTGAGGCAATTCATTGAGTAGCATTAAATAAGTGTTATTTGAATTTGAATTGTTCTTACCATTTGTAGAGGAGGTTGCATTTAGTGGAGTGATTTAAATTTGAATCTTGTTGCTGACTTTCTTTGTGAATTGCGGTGTGAATTGAGTTGTGTATGTGGCATATTGTGTGTTTTGAGTGAAAGGTTATTTACACTGTGAAGTGTTTTGTGTATGTAATGGTGGTGAGTTAGTTGCATCGTGTATGTGAGAGGTGTGTGTGGCAGTATGAATTTGAAAGATTGTGTATGGTGTAAGGTGCTACACATTAACACTAGGTGTAAGTGTGAAACCGTGACCAAGAAAGGGAAGTTAAGTAGTGAAGTTTGAATTCAAAAACAAGCATTTAAGTGTGAATGTTAATAAAACTCATTACTTAAACACTTGCTTAGTTGAATTTAATATCTTAACTACTCGGAAGTGTTTATTTGTGCTTCATTTATTTTATTATACTTGAGGTGCCCAAAAGTATTTATTGTTTTGGGTGACTTGTTGCACCGTGGGTGTACAAGTGTGTGTGTATGTTGTTGTCTAAACGTGTTATTATGACGTGGTGTTGTGAGGTAATGTGCTGTAAATTGTGAGATTATACTTCAACAAATCACAAGCATGTCGAATGACAGTGTAAATGGGGGGATTGGCAATAAGGCTAATAGCCAAGTTAGTGGAGGACAGGGTCATCATACTACAAGTAAAAGAACCTTGGAAGACCAACTTCAGGACCTTACTACCATTGTTGCTACACTAGCAATAAGGATTGATAGGATGACAATGCCATAATCACTAGTGGTAAATCCTCAAGCACCATCAAGAGTAGCTCCACAAAACATTTAGAGAGAAGGAGCAGTGGGAGGAGGAAACTTGGGAAGAAGAATGGAGGGAGATCATCATCCCTATAGGGAGGAGAGGGATGATAACTTTGGTGTCAATCCTTTCCCAAATAGGAATTTCAGGCCACCTAGGGGTTTAGAGTATGTAAAGCTGCAGATGCTTTCCTTTGATGACAGGGGTTTAGCAGATGATTATCTAGACTAAGAGGATAAGGTTGAAGGCCTTTTCGAATGCTATGAGATAGATGATAACACCCGAGTTCGACTTACTGCTATTGAATTCATAAGTGATGGGAAATTTTCTGACACCATAGATGTTTTTAGAACTAAATTTGGATTATGATCCAAATCGCTCATATTTTACTTCATTTCTTTTTATCTAATAAGTATTTGAGAAATAATCTTATAGGTACAATAATAATTCTCCATAGGATGCCAACATGTCCTACATTAGTTGATGGCCTCGGGACATCATCAGATTTGCATTCAAAGGCCCGTTGCGATTGTTTCCATTTCAAAGCATTGGCTCATGAAGATTTATAATATTTTGTACTTTGTAATTGTTGTATGGACTATTTTATGTTGTATTTTCTTTTGGGATATTTTCATTTTGATTGTAATTTTCATTTAGGACCGGCCACCCTAAAAGTGGCATAGTTATAATTTTAGGTATTTTCTAACCCTAAAGGGAGCAAGTATAAATACTTACTTAAAGTAGGGTTTGAAGAGGCTATTTTTCATATTTGAACATACACTTTACCTGAGGGAATTAGGGTTCTTCCTAGTTCATTTTCTCTTATCAATTTCAATCCCAAGAATTGGAATTGTGGCTAGTGCAATAAGGGGAAATTGTGAGTTATATCAATTTCTTATTGTTGTGTTTCTTTTCATCTCTAGTGAGTCATATCTAGGGTTGGATTGAAGTCTTCTTAGACAGATTTTGATTGCATTTGTAATCAAATTATCATTGCATAATTGATTGGTTTTTAGCACTTGTTAATACCATCAATTTGTCATTATACTTGTGGGATGGAATTTCTTTGTTGTGAGGAGGATCACGATTTGAATTTGCATATTGTTGATCGGGATTCTCTTGGAATTTAAGTTGGTTAATTGATTCAATTGAAGATTATCATCTTTGTGGATTTCATCTCATTGATTTTATCATTTGATTCATCATCCATCAATTAAGGTTCACGCAAATTGTCACTCTTGTGAACCGAATTTGATCTTGTCTTTTAAGGTTGATATTTAGGTTGTTTTTGTATGTGCTTAATCTTGGTTTTAGGCACATCATCTTTTGGTACCAGAGCTTGAGGTTTAAGAGAAGGGATTTGCAATTTGGAATTCGGAAATTTAGGGTTCTTATCACCTTGATCCGAAATTGTGTATTGAAGAATTGAATTATTTCAATTGTGTTGTTGAAGTGATCTCCTTGTTGTTAATTGTTGTGGATGTGGAATACTTACCATATTCTTTGTCTCCTTAAGTTGACCGTGATTGGTTTAAGGGAAATCATCATTGTTATCATTTGAGGGAAGTGAAATTTGAAGCCTAGAAGAGTGTTGTTTTGAAATTATTGCCATATGTTGTAATGTTGTGTGTAGTAAAGTGGATATCTTATTGTAGCTTCTTTTTTATTGAATTTTCCATGAAGGGAAGGGGAGTAAGAATTTTATGTTCTAGTGTTTAATTGTGGAATTGGAAATATAATATTTTGTGGTGAAAAGAGAAGTGTGACCTTTGTGAATTCAGAATTGGGCAGAATAAGTTACAATTTCCAAATTTGAATTTGAATGGAAAAATAGGAAATCATTTGAAATTCAAATACATCCATTAAGCTTGAAGTAGTTATTAAGTGGTATTTATTACATTTCATTTGAATTTGAAATTGAATATTACCATTTGTGGAAAGTGCATTAAGGGTGTTCATTTGAATTTGCTGTTGTGTTGTGGTGTTGTGTTTTGAAGTGAAATTGTGTTGTATTTGGAGAGGTTGTTGTACCGTGAATTGGGGAGGTGTTGAATGTATCGCAATCACACAAATTAAAATCCTTTGTACTCCGACTATTCCTTGCGATCAATCAGGCAAGTGCACCTATCGATTACAATAGTATAGAGTTGAGTTCAGGTATCGTCTCCTCAAGGATCAGCAAGTACTAATACTAACCTCAAACCGACTATCTAACCGCACAATTTCGAGGTGAATTGATTTAACCAAATTACCTAAATTAAACTAAAATATCTAATAGAAATGAAATCAATGGATATCAAACAATGAGTTAAATTATCAAATTCAATATTCCAACGCATACCCTACTCTTACTACTCATCTAATTACTATGCGACTTCAATCTTTAGGAAACTAATTAATGAATACTGATTATCTCTGATCCGCGGGGCATCTAACAGTAAGTTAATGTTTCTTCCAAAATCACTAACTCCTAATCCTAACCGTATTAACAAAGATCCCTCTTTTATTAACAACAATCAGAATTGCATGATTATACCACAACCCTCAATTAGATTAAATCATTACATTCAATCTAATACGGAAGACTTACGCTTTCTATCCCTAGATTGCATACAAGCCTTTTCATCCGATGTATGATCTATTCAAACAAGAGATTTTCCAATCAACTTATCCGAAATCAATGTAATCTAATGCTGGCCAAACATCAAATCAACAAATAATAATAAATAACATGGATGAAATCAGATATGCTCAATCGTCATTAATTTTGCAATAAACTCATTGTCACATAGTAATCAGACTTTCGTAAGATTCGGGTACGATATAATTAGCTACACATGGTTCTCAAAGAATAACAAAACGAAATAATCAAATCCATGTGTGAAACACTTCTAGAATTGAAGCTCGAAAATTCCTTTGGTTTCTGTTGTTCTCCCAAAATTCCAGTACGTATTTTCTGCCTTCTCTCTCTTCAAAGACGACTATTTATACCTAGGGTAGCTTCCTCTCTGGCGTGTAGAAAATATCCTTCAAATATGGACGAAAGATTTAAAGATATCTTTCCCTGGATAGATACACGGTCATACTACACGGGCGTGTAGATAAACCGTGTATGTCTCTGAGTCAGTGAACTCTGGGCGTGTATATCCCACACGGCCGTTTGCAATAGCCGTGTATATCTCTGTCTTCTTTTCGTACACGGTTGATTACATGGTTTTGTATTCCCACCGTGTGTCCTCCTCAATGCACGGTTGGCTTACACGGGTGTGTATTCCACCCGTGTACTGGTCTGTCCTAAAAACTTCTTCCATGCTGATACACGGTCTGATACACGGGCGTGTATCCGAACCGTGTAATCTCCTGATTCCTTCACACGGCCGTTTATAAAACCGTGTGACTTCCTTTAACTTCAAAGCATTCCCTTTTTACTTGCTTTTATCTCCAATTCGTCTTGAATTAAATATTTTTCATCAAATCATCCTTTTCCACACCTGAACCTGAAATATAAATCAATCAAGCATCATAATCTTATATTTTCACGCCCAATTATCTCAAAAATTGACTTAATCATCTCCAATTATAAGAGTTAAAATAGATTTATCAAATTTCCCCACACTTAAGCATTTGCTTGTCCTCAAGCAAATTACACATATTGAAGTCTCAATTCTCAGAATTCTTAAAACTCAGGAAGAAATTCAATCATTAACCCCACTTTATAACAGGATAGCCACCATTTTCCAAAATTCGCCTTTCTTATCACTCAATCTTATTAAGAACTTGTATTCAAAATACCAATAGTAGATTTCCAGTATTAATCCAAGTAAGTGAAACTTTTACCCTTTATCATTTAACCAAAAATCTCAAAGTTAAGATCAGACTTACAATCATAGAACTCAGGCTTATACATCCACTTATTTCCTGGATCTTTTTCCCTTTTTGGATTGGGAGTTCAACCTTTTAGTACCTTTTCTTAGTCAATTAACCCATGTAACGAACTTTTAATCGATAATCCCGGGCTCGTCACCCAAGTTAACAGACGTTATCACCTCAAGCATAGAGGGCATCCCTCGGATTTACTTGTTCGGGTTGAATTAACTAATCAATTCCTTTCTTTTAGTGAATAAGAGCGGTTTCCTTGGCCAGTAAGTCCCCGACCAGACGATCTTAGGCTACTAGGTTTTAAGATACCCCTTCGAACCTCTACCACTCGAATCCAAATATTCTAATTTAAAGCCTCATTTAGTTCAGTTTTCTCGGATTTTACTCATAATCCTTGTAGCGAGCTTTCAGCCAATGATCCCGAGTTCATCACTCAAGTCAATAGATGTTATTCCCCCAAAAGGGCACCCCTCGGACTTAATTACTCGAGTCAATGAGATCCACTTCTGAACTATTTGTTATTGTTCATAATTTTTTTTTTCATCAAATTACTCCCAATTTGTGTTCTATTCCATTATTTTTGTGAGGGAAAGTCACCAAGCTATAAGTATCACTTGTTCCTTCATTCAAGATTGCAAAATCAAATCCTAAATCTGAAATGAAAGCCTAAATAACAAGTAAGTCTCCCTCACATGGATACCATACTATAACTCTAAAAAAAAGTAAAGAGAATACAAAATAAGATAATAATGCAAAATTCGAAAAATTTTCCATGAAATAGCTGCCTATACAAGTGGAATTTTATATTTCCTGAGCAACTATTTCTCATCATCATTAAGCTTCCAAATGTTACTTAAACAAGGGAAATTGAGCATTATTTAAAAGTCCATAAGTTCATTGCTCTTGTGATATCTTTCTGTTCTTTCTATTCCCTTTCCCACACTTAAAATCAGACATTGTCCCCAATGTCTGCCCACAAAGTACACGAAAGAAAGAAAATAGAAACAAGGAAAATAAAAGGAGAAAGAAAAGGGAAACTCCCCTGAAATCTATAAGTGGCAAGTCATTCACAGGGGAAACTCTATGCAAGTGCAAAATCCTCGAATCATCCTTTGGAGATCATCAGCTTTCAACATTCAATCCGCACCATCGAAAGGCTAAATGGGTATAAATAAAATCCTAAAAACAAAACACACTAAAAGAGAAACTAAAAGGGATGAGTATCACCAAAAAAAATAAGCACAGGTCAATATCATCAAAGTTTATCACAGATAATCAAAGTCACAGCAAATAGTTAATAGAAACAATTCAGGGTTAGACAGACAAGTTAGCAAATAGTTAGGAAAAATCAGTCATCATCCTTCTCAGACTCATAGTCGTCATCGTCGGAGTCTTCCTCAACAACCATTCGCTCCTTGCCTAGTCTGTGGGGGCTTTCCTCTGATGGAGCAAGTGGAGCAGAAGACGATCCTCCCTCAGTATGCCGCTGTCGGCTGATCGGTTCAGGAGGGATCACGTCTTCTTCGCTGGAGCTGGCATAGGAAGAGAACTGAATGTCTAACTTCTCACCAAGCTTGGTGAAGCAATCAATTAAAAACTTCTTCAGTCCCTTCTGCCGTTTTTCCATCTTAGTGATCTTTTGCTTCATCATCTTCTGGCTTTTCTTTATTTCTCCCACATCACGCGATAGCTGAGAAACCATCTCTAGCATCTGCACATTGACAGATGGTTCAGCCTGCAGTTGTGGTTCCTCTTCTTCCTCTTCCCCTATCTCCTCTTCAACGCCAGCGTCAATTGGGTGGAAATTCCAATCGCTTAATATCCTGGCTTTAAGCTTCAGAGATCGCCCAATGAAATCACTAGGTGCTCGATGTGGGAATAGACCCAGATTTTTCAAAATTCTAATAATTAGAGCACCTAGGAAAACCCCTTTCGGTCCTTTCTCTGCCTGGCGCTGAAGACAAAAAGCTGCAAAAACACCCACATTGACGCGGGTTCCAGTATGCATGGCCCACAACTGAAATAAGTCTCTGGCGTTAACAACGCCCTCTGAATCGATCCTACCCGTGGTAGAGCGAGCCATAATGTAATGTAGGATATGATGTACTCTATTTCTCAGTTGAGAGGCCTTGGTGTGAGAGGCACTATAGGCACCAATACCATATTGAGTCCATAAGGAGATAGAATTCTTTGGGCCCCATGAAACCGGAAGGGCGCGAAACTCAAGGGTTTGAAGAAAACCCCCATCATAGATGCCCATAGCCTCTATGAACTCAGTCATGGACATCTTATGGTACTCACCCTAGCCCAGAAACTCAACTTCGTTTCTTACGCCAGCATTCATGGTACCTGAAATCTTGAAGGTGGCTAAGAAAGTAAGAATTAACTCCTCATATAAGTCTTCTTCGATCATGAACAGGTGAAACCAGGCTCGGTCAACTAAGAGCCTCTCAAATTGTTGGACCAACCCAAATCTTCTCAAACGTCCCAGTCCAACACCACATTCGGTTTTATGACCTTTTTTGACTTATATAGGGTAAAGAGTTCTTTATCCTTCTCTCGAATATTTACAGGGTATCGAAGAGCTTCAGATTGGCTTGAACTACCCGTTTCGGATCGGCTTCTTTTCTTCTTTTGAGCAACAGTCTTGACGCGTGGCATTTTGTCAAAGGAAATAAGCAGAACCTGATCATACCAAGAATAAAAATGGTGTAAAACAAACAAAGCCCGTAGGTAATACATCAAATAACCACATCGCAAACAAGGGACTCCACCATTAGCATCACGGAAGCATGCAAAATCATCAAACTTAAGGTTCACAGTATCATACACGGTTCTTGGGCACGGGAGTGTATTGTAGCAGTGTATATCAGAAAATCCCCGCCAAAATTTGAAAAATAACTCATAAACGGCCGTGTATTGCAATAAATTACGAGAGAATCATCAATCACATGCACTAATGGTGCTTAAAGCAAAAATCCCTTTAGCATGCAATCCAAAATACGTTCCAATCACAAAGGATCACGCATGAACGGTTCGAAACCCTAGATTTTCTAATCCAAACAGTGATCGAGCAATGGAGAATGGAAAAACTTCACAAATCGCATGAAAAACATCATCCATACTCAGATAAACAAAAGCCCTAAGGTTTCATTATCCTCCACATGTTATAACATGCCACATTCACATGGAAATCTGACATTGAGTGAGAAAATAGAGAGGGTGGCAAGAGAAAGGAAAAAGAATGAGAAAGATCTTACCTTGTCAAAGCAATGGGAGAGGGAAACCAACAACGGAATGGGAAGGGAATGATGTATAGAGAGAAAAGATATGTAAATGAGAGTGTAGTGAAAATGAGGGGTACGGTTATCAAAAAGGGTATAAATACCCGAACATGCACAGTCCCCATACACGGGCGTGTAATTCGCCCGTGTATAGGCCTAAGCTGCGAAAGTACGGGTATAACACACGGCCGTGTTATACAACTGTGTACCCCTCTGACTTCTAGTTAGAAAACTTACCTCTCATACACGGTCTGACACACGCCCGTGTAAACTGACCGTGTATTCCTCTGTGGCTCGCTCCCCATACACAGATTTGATAAACGGCCATTTCCCTTTGCCGTGTCTACCTTGTTCAAAATTTCCTTGTATACACGGTCAAGACACACGGGCGTATGTTTTGACCGTGTATTACACTGTGGGTCACCCTTCTCTCTACACGGGCACGATACACGCCCGTGTATTTAATCCGTGTGTCTCCTGAAGGTTAAAATTTTCCTTCTCTTGATTATTTCTTGAAGTCCATCTCCTTAAAAAGCTTCTTCATAACTACTCCTCTGCACAACTTTGGAAAAAAAAAAATGGTGATAACTCAAAACAAAAATGAAACTTACCTAATTGCATGGGTTGCCTCCCATCAAGCGCTTTTTTTTAACATCGTTTGCTCGACGAAATGAAGCTCCTTGTGATTAAGTCACCAGAGGGTGAAGTCTAAACTCCTCTTGGCCCTCTTTCTCCCCTTGAGTCCCAAAATACAGCTTCAGGCGCTGTCCATTTGCCTTGAAAGTGTGCCCATCCGGGTGTTCCAATTCCACAGCTCCATGGGGAAAGACTTTGTGTACTTTGAATGGTCCAGACCATCGCGATCTCAACTTGCCCGGAAAAAATTTCAGCCGCGAGTTGAACAAGAGAACGTGATCTCCCTCACGGAATTGTTTCGGATGAGGAATCTGCTGGTCGTGATACCTCTTCACCTTCTCTTTATAAATGCGCATGTTATCATAGGCCATCGCGCGCCATTCATCGAGTTCGTTCAACTGAAACTTCCTCTGTTTTCCAGCAACTTCTAGATCCATGTTGAGAGTACGCATAGCCCAAAAAGCTCGATGTTCCAACTCCACTGGCAGGTGACAAGCTTTCCCTAACACTAGTCGGTATGGAGTGGTACCCAAAGGAGTTTTGAATGCAGTCTTGTAGGCCCACAATGCATCGTCTAGTTTTTCCGACCAGTCCCTTCGGTGGTGCTCCACTGTCTTTTCAAGAATTCTTTTGAGTTCACGGTTTGAAACTTCCACTTGACCACTCGTCTGAGGATGATAGGAGGTTGCTAATCTATGGGTGACTCCATACCGCTTCAGCACTTTCTCCAATTGCACATTACAGAAATGTGTTCCCTATCGCTAATTAAAGCCCGTGGTGCTCCAAACCTAGAAAAAAGTTTCTTTAAGAATTTCACCACTACTCTGGCATCATTGGTGGACAAGCTTGGGCTTCTACCCATTTGGACACATAATCCACTGCCACGAGTATATACTTATTCCCGAAAGAATTTGGGAAAGGGCCCACGAAATCGATCCCCCACACGTCGAAGATCTCACACTCCAAAATGAAGTTCTGGGGCATCTCATCACGTTTTGATATACTACCCACACGTTGGCACCTATCACATGTCTTCACAAAACTGAAGGAGTCTTTGAATATACTTGGCCAATAAAATCCGGATTCCAAAACCTTGTGGGCTGTCCGATTCACACTATAATGACCGCCAGTTGGCCCGGTGTGACAGTGCTTCAAAATCTCTTGCCCTTCTTGCTCGGTTACACATCGTCTAATCACTTGATCTGCACAAACACGAAACAAGAATGGTTCCTCCCAAAAATAGTGCTTTAACTCAGCAAAGAACCGCTTCTTTTGCTGAGGTGTTTTGTCACTAGGGAGTACTTTGCAAACAAGATAGTTAGCAAAATCAGCAAACCAAGGATCGGAAGTGTCACTTACCTCGTTAATCTGATAAAGTCCTTCCTCTAGAAAAGCATCACAATCTCATCTTCATCCAATTCTCCAAATGCGGGTTCTCCAATCGAGAAAGATGATCAGCAGCTAGATTCTCCGCTCCCTTTTTATCCCGAATCTCCCAAATCGAATTCTTGGAGAAGCAATATCCACCGAATGAGTCGCGGTTTGGCATCTGTCTTAGATAATAAAAACCTGAGAGCTGAATGGTCAGTGTAAACAATTACCTTAGACAAAATTAAATAAGACCGAAACTTGTCAAAGCAAAAATTATAGCAAGAAGTTCCTTTTTGGTTGTGGTGTAGTTCTCTTAAGCACCTGTGAGGGTCTTACTAGCATAATAAATAGGCTGAAAGTGCTTGCCCCTCCTTTTCCCAAAACCGCTCCAACAGCAAAATCACTTGCATCACACTTTTAATTCGAAAGGGAGATCCCAATCAGGAGCCACCATGATAGGTGCTTTAGTCAACAATTTCCTTAAAGCTTATTGAACGCTTGAAGGCATTCATTGGTGAATTCATAAGGTATGTCCTTTTCTAATAACCGTGTCAACGGACGGGCTATTTTAGAGAAGTCCTTAATGAACTTCATAAAAGCCAGCATGCCCAAGGAAACTCCGAATGGCTCTTACTGAAGAAGGTGGTGGAAGTTTTGCAATTGTGTCCACCTTAGCATTATCCACTTCGATTCCTCTATGAGAAATTTTATGGCCTAGAACAATACCCTCCTTCACCATGAAGTGACATTTCTCCCAATTCAAAACCAGATTTGTCTCTTCACATCGAATCAACACTCTCTCCAAATTATTGAGACAAGAAATCAAAGGAATCACCAAAGACGGAAAAATCGTCCATAAAGACTTCCATAATGCCCCTCTACCAAATCCTCAAAGATGGCTAGCATACACCGCTGAAACGTAGCCGGTGCGTTGCATAGCCCAAAAGGCATGCGCCTATATGCGAAAGTACCGTAGGGACAGGTAAAGGTAGTCTTTTTTGGTCCTCAGGAGCGATTGGATCTGAAAATATCCCGACATACCGTCTAAAAAACAGTAGTATAGATGTCCTGCTAACCGCTCTAGCATTTGATCCAAAAAGGGAGGGGGAAGTGATCCTTGCGAGTTGCCTCATTCAGCCGTCTATAATCGATGCACACTCGCCATCCCGTAATAGTTCTCATGGGTATCAATTCGTTCCTTTCATTGGGGACCACAGTCATTCCCCCTTTCTTGGGTACCACTTGTACAGGGCTTACCCAAGAACTGTCGGAAATAGGGTAGATTAACCCTGCATCCAAGAGCTTAATCACCTCCTTCTTGACCACTTCTTTCATGTTAGGGTTTAACCTTCTTTGAGGTTGCACCACAGGTTTGAAATCCTCCTCCAACAAGATCTTATGGGTGCAAAACGAAGGACTAATACCCTTTATATCAGATATCTTCCAAGCAAGAGCACTCTTGTGCTCCTTCAAGACCCTTAGTAAGCTATCCCTTTGCTCCCTTGTCAGACCAGCTGAAATAATGACAAGGAGTTTAGAGTCGGCCTCCAAAAAGGCATATTCAAGGTACTCAGGGAGTTGCTTCACTCAAGTTCTGGGGGTTCCTCAACCGACGGTTTCAATCTTCCGTCCTTACTGACCCCAATCTTCTCAAACCCCTTTCTACAAACTAACTTCCTCACAAGCTCTCAGATGAGCTTTCACATTTTGAATCTCCACATTTTCACTCACTTCATCATCATCCGCTATCAAACTCAATTCAAGAGGATCTCTACACATCAGCTCTTGCATAACACTCATTACCGACTTGTCAACACAATCTATGCATAACATGTATCGTCGGTGTTCAAAGTTTGTTTCAGTGCTGCTGGGATTCTCACCACTAGTTCATCCTCCCCCACTCTCAAAACTAATCTTCCCTCCGCCACATCAATCACACTCTTGCAGGGCTAAAAATGGTCGTCCTAAGATCACGGGACCTCCACATCTGCATCCATATCAAGGATTACAAAATCAATAGGGAAGATAAAGTTTTCTACCTTAACCAGGACGTCCTCAATGATTCCTCTAGGGAATTGATCGAGCGATCTGCCAGTTGCAGGCTCATCCTCGTTTGCTTTGGCTCTCCTAATTCATTGCTTGAACAATGAGTATGGCATCATTTATGCCGCCCCGAGATCCGCCCAAACTCTCCCATCGGTAGTTCACCTATTAAGTATGGAAAGTGAAACTACCCGGATCCCTTTAGCTTCTTGGGCAATTTTTTTGCAAAAACGCCGAAACACTCAACTCAAAACTGCAGTAGAGATATCTTCCAACCGTTTTTTTATTCGAGAGCAAATCCCCTTTTGGAAATTTTGCGTACCTGGGCATCTCCGCAAGAGCTTCCCCAAAAAGGTATGTTGAAATGAATTGTTTAAACAAGTTTTAAAATTCCGAAGTGCTCTTGATCCTTATCCTTTTTCAGACGGCCCGGATACGGAATTGGAGGCTTGTATGGATGAACATTGGATGCTTTAAACTTTCCCCTGAACACACTCTTTCTCTTTGATCTCCTCAGCCCTTGTTCCTTCCAACACCCCCTTCTTCTTTTTTCTCACCCCTTTTTCAAGCGCAACCCCTTCACTCCAAAAGTGTCAATTGCTTCCTTACCGCTCCTTAGGGTCACTGCCTTTACCCGTTCCCGAGGATTGGGTTGGTGTTTCCAGCAAGGATCCTTGCGTCTTTCTGAAGCAAAATTTTTGCTATCTGACCCCTTGAGTTTCCAAGTTATAATGGACGCCTCATGATTCTTAGAGCTGCCTCTTGGATTGTTGGCGTTGCTCGGATGTTTGGATGAACTTGGAGATCATGTCCTCTAGATTGGACTTCTTTTTGGAAGAGGTGGTGGAGGAGGCCTTTGGAATCCGGGGCGGTGCAAATTTCCCCCAGGGATTTGTGGATTACTCCATGAAAAATTGGGTGATTGCGCCAACCGGATTATAGGTGTTGCTGAAGGGTTGTTCTGAGGCCTTATATGGTTACCTACATAAACAATCTGCTCTGTAGTCTCTTGTGCCATGAAATCGGTTGATGAAACGGTTGGATAATATAGGGGTGGTGCAGACATCGCCATCCCATCGACCTTTTTTAGCTAGAGCCTCGACCCTTTTCCGCAATGGTACATCATATCCACTTCATGAACACCTGCCCACTCTCGGTCTTCTCTGGCGTTTCTCCATTGATGTTTTTCTTGCCATGTTCTCAAACAATTTTAAAGTCTCTTCAGGAGTCTTGACACAAGTGTGCCACCAGCAGCAGCATCGAAGGTTTGTCCGTCGGATAGTCAAGCCCATTATAAAAAGTTGAGGTTGCAACCAGTTAGGCATTTGGGGGTGTGGGCACCGCCTAAGTAAGTCCTTAAAATCGCAACCAAGCTTCATGGAGGGCTATTTTCCAACTGAAGGAAAGATGTATACCCATTCCTCAACCGGGGCATTTTTAGAAGGCGGAAAGAATATCCAAAAATGTTTCCGCCAGCTGGTCCAAGTCATGATGGAGTCCCGGTCCAAAGAACTGAACCTCTGCCTCCTTTTCCTCTCAAGTGAAAGGAACAACGCAATTTTAGTGCCTCACGGACACCCCGTTCTGTTTAACGTAACACAGATGCCCTAGGAACATCTGAATAGGAATGAGGGGTCCTCGTCAGGTAATCCATCAAATTGGCTTTGATTGTGGATCATATTCATTGTAGAAGGCCTTGACTTCAAAGTTGTTGGCCTCTATTACGGGCATCACTTACACGATCCGGTACTACCCAAAGTAGGCCTAGCGTACTGAACCATGGTCCTACGTCCTTCCCCCATTGCTCATATGAGATTTCGCTGCTTTCACTGATTGACTGTTCTTATCTATGAATTCTCACCCTCACTCAGCAGCAGTTCCTCCACTCACAGCAGGTTCGGCACTCTTTAATTTCCTTCTACTGTCGATCAATCTCGGGGTCGAATTCAAGGAGTTTAGAAGAAGAACTCCTTGTCATAAACTACAAAGAAAACCAATTTAATTAGTTCCCTTTATAAGAAAGTAAAACCAAGGATAACAAATAAATAAGAGAAGAAATGGTCAAATTATCAGCGTTTAGTGTTCTTAATATCGCCGATCCCGGCAACGGCGCCAAAAACTTGTTGAATGTATCGAATCACACAAATTAAAATCCTTTGTACTCCGACTCTTCCTTGCGATCAATTAGGCAAGTGCACCTATCGATTATAAAAAAAATAGTTGAGTTAGGTATCGTCTCCTCAAGGATCAGCAATTACAATACTAACCTCAAACCGACTATCTAACCGCACAATTTTTTGAGGTGAATTGAATTTTAAACCCAAAATTTCCTAAATTAAAACTAAAAATCTAATAGAAAAAGAAATCAAAGGATATCAAACAATGAGTTAAAAATTTTAAATTCAATAATCCAACGCATCCTTACTCTTACTACCATTCTAATTACTTGCGACTTCAATCCTTAGGAAACTAATTAATAAAAACTGATTATCTCTGACCACGGGGCATCTAACAGTAAGTTAATGTTTCTTCCAAAATCACAACTCCTAATCCCAACCGTATTAACAAAGATCCCTCTTTTATTAACAAAAAATCAGAATTGCATATTATACCACAACCCTCAATTAGATTAAATCATTACATTCAATCTAATACGGAAGATACGCTTTCTATCCCTAGATTGCATACAAGCCTTTCATCCGATGTAGATCTATTCAAACAAGAGATTTCCAATCAACTTATCCGAAATCAAGTAAACTAATGCTGGCCAAACATCAAATCAACAAATAATAAAATTAACATGATGAAATCAGATATCTCAATCGTCATTAATTTTGCAATAAACTCATTGTCACATAGTTCAGACTTTCGTAAGATTTGGGTACGATATAATTTGCTACACTTTTTTTTCTCAAAGAAAAAAACAAAACGAATAATCAAATCCCTGTGTGAAACACTTCTAAATTGAAGTCGAAAATTCCATTGGTTTCTGTTGTTCTCCCAAAATTTCCCGTACGATTTTCTGCCTTCTCTCTCTTCTTTTCTCTCTCTTCAAAGACGACTATTTATACCTAGGGGGAGCTTCCTCTCTGGCGTTAAAGATATCCTTCAAATATGGACGAAAGATTTAAAGATATCTTTCCCTCGATAGAACATGGTCATACTACACGGCGTGGTAGATAAACCGTGTATGTCTCTGAGTCAGTGAACTCTGAGCGTGTATATCCCACAAAGGCCGTTTGCAATAGCCGTGTATAACTCTGTCTTCTTTTCTACACGGTTTTATATTCCCACCGTGTTTCCCCCCTCAATGCACGATTGGCTTACACGGGTGTGTATTCCCCCCTGTGTACTGGTCTGTCCTGAAAACTTCTTCCATGCTGATACACGGTTGATAACGGGCGTGTATCCGAACTGTGAATCTCCTGATTCCTTCACACGGCCGTTTATAAAACCGTGTGACTTCCTTTAACTTAAAGCATTCCCTTTTTTTCTTGCTTTTATCTCCATTCGTCTTGAATTAAATATTTTTCATCAAATCACCTTTTCCACACCTGAACCTAAATATAAATCAATCAAGCATCATAATCTTATATTTTCACGCCCAATTATCTCAAAAAAAAGACTTAAACATCTCCAATTTTTAAAGTTTTAAAAAAGATTTATCAAGAGGTGTGTATGTGGAGTTGTCTTTTTTCAAATTTAGTGAAGAATGTGGGTTTTGTGTGAGTTTTGATGTATGTTGTTTAAAAAAATTTTGCTAGTGGCGTGAACACATTGGGACCGTGAGTAGAAAGGGAGTTGTATGGTGGTGAATTGAGTACGTATATGTATTTAATTTTTTTCCAATTGTGTATTTAAGTGGTGAGAAATCAAGGTAAGAAAAAGGAAAGTGAGTAGTAAATTTGAAATCCAAATAATTTATTAATGTATGAAAGTAATTAACTATTACTTAACACTTGTAGTTGAATTTAATTCTAACTACTTAAAAGTAGTTTTTGTGTACTTCATTTATTGAAAAATTTACTTGGATTCTAATTATTTCTTTGTGCCTATAATTCTTTTTGGAATGTGAGCTATTGCATTATTGTGGTTGTTAAATTGGGTTGGTGTTGTTGAAGGAGTGTGCTGAAATTTGTGGGTTACATTTAAATCACAAATTCCAAAAAATGGAGTAGGGGAATTTGGGGAAAAGAACCCAAAGCGGTTGGTGGGGTCAGGACAAAAATTTAATAGGAGGGTTTTGAAAAATGCTCTAGGATTTTCTACCAATCGCTACTTTTGCAACTAGGATTAATAGGATAACATTACCACAACCACCAGTGGTGAACCTTCAGGCACCACCTCGGGTTGCTCCATAAAACCCTTATAGAGACAGAGTAGTGGGAGATGGAAATCTAAATAGAAAGATGGATGGGGATCATCATCCTTACAGGGAAGAAAGGGATGACAACTTTGGGGCTAATCCATATCAGAATAGGGATTTCAAGCCACCTCGGGGATTGGAATATGTGAAGTTACAGATGCCTTCTTATGACGACAAGGGATCAGTTGATGATTATTTGGACTGGGAGGAAAAGGGTTGAGGGTCTCTTTGAATGTTATGAGATCGATGATAATACCAGAGTCCGATTAGATGCTGTCGAGTTTACAGGATACGCTGCACTATGGTGGAAATTTTAATTATCAACAGGCATAGGGATAGGAAGGCTGAGATTCAGACATGGAGGGATATGAAAAGGGTGTTAAGAAAAAGATTTATTCCTAAACACTACAAACAAGAATTGTTTATGCGACTATAGACTTTGAGGTAGGGAAGCAAGACGGTGGATGGTTATGTGCAGGAATTTGAAACCCTCATGATTAGATGTAGGTCAATCGAACTCCAGAACAAACCATAGCACGCTTCGTCTAAAAATTTGACACATGAGATAGCGTGTGTTGTTGAGCTACAGCGCTATAGTACACTTGATGAGGCTATTCAGTTGGCCTTGAAAGTGAAGAGGCAAAGGAGGTCTAACTTGTTCAAGGCTCCAAGCAATAGGCCCAATACTATTACAGACCCATAGCAAAATGACGGTCGATCAGGGGGAAAAAAAGGCGGTAGGTGAGACAGTGAGAGTAGTGGACAAAACTACCCCAAACACTGCTAAAGAAAATATACCCACTAGGAAGGGTAAAGAGGTAATAGTACCAGATGTGAGGCAGACTGTTCCTGGATCTACTAGTGGAAAAGCACGCAAGATCAAATGCTTTAAATGCATGGGATTTAGGCATATGGCAGCACAGTGTCCAAATAAGAGGGTGATGACTGTTATGGAGGGCCCTGGGGAAGATGTTGAGGTTGACGAGGAACAGATTGAGCCTACAGATTTACCAATAGCACTGTAGGAGTATTATGATGACCAGACTGCAGAAACACATGAGGAGCTTACAAGTGAACAATATCAACCTATTAATGTGTTACGCAAGGCTCTAACCATATCTCCTGATGCTAAAGATATTCAGAGAGAGAACATATTTCACACCTCTTACAGGATCAAAGGTAACATTTGTGTACTCATCATTAATAGTGGTAGTTGCCACGACATGTTATATTTGCTACACTAGTAGACAAATTACATTTGTCTACTAACCCACATCCTAGCCCTTATAACTTGCATTGGTTAGATAATCGAGGCATGTATGTATGTTACGCTAAGGGCAAAGGTGCTTGTGAGTGTTGGGCTAAAATATCGCAATGAGATCCTATGTGATGTAATTTCTATGCATGCATTCCATTTGCTATTGGGTAGACCTTGGTTGTTTGATCGGCAGGTGTTATATGATGGGTTTAGAAATACCTACATGATCATTATGGGCGAGTCTCACATAGTACTATCACCTATGACTCCATCTGAGGTACATCAGTTTCAGGAACAGATCAAAACTACTTCCACTACATTTGATAGCCGGGAGAGCAGGTCAACAGAGATATCAAGGTTCAATTCCAGCAATGATCTTCTAGATTTGAGGGCAAATCTTTCAGAAGCCCAAGGAGATGATGGATGCTAATAAGTATTTGAGAAATAATCTTACAGGTACAATAATAATTCTCCATGGGATTGTAATATATCCTACATTAGTTGATAGCCTGAGATATCATCAGATTTGCATTTAAAGGCCGTTGTGATTGTTTCCATTTCGAAGCATTGGCTCATGAAGATTTATAATATTTTGTACTTTGCAATTGTTCTATGGACTATTTTATGTTGTATTTTCTTTTGGGACATTTTCATTTTGATTGTAATTTTCATTTAGGACCGGCCACCCTAAAAGTGGCATAGTTGTAATTTTGTGTATTTTCTAACCCTAAAAGGAGAAAGTATACATACTTGCTTAAAGTAGGGTTTGAAGAGGCTATTTTTCATATTTGAACATACACTTTATGTGAGGGAATTAGGATTCTTCCTAGTTCATTTTCTCTTATCAATTTCAATCCCAAGAATTGGAATTGTAGCGAGTGCAAACAAGGGGGAATTGTGAGTTATATCAATTTCTTATTATTGTGTTTCCTTTCATCTCTAGTGAGTCATATCTAGGGTTAGATTGAAGTCTTCTTAGACAGATTTTGATTACATTTGTAATCAAATTATCATTGCATAATTGATTGGTTTTTAGCACTTGTTAATACCATCAATTTGTCATTATACTTATGGCGTGGAATTTCTTTGTTGTAAGGAGGATCACAGTTTGAATTTGTGTATTGTTGATTAGGATTCTCTTGGAATTTAAGTTGGTTAATTGATTCAATTGAGGATTATCTTCTTTGTGGATTTCATCTCCTTGATTTTATCATTTGATTCATCATCCATCAATTAGGTTTCACGCAAATTCTCTCTTATAAACCGAATTTGATCTTGTCTTTTGAGGTTGATATTTAGGTTGTTTTTGTATGTGCTTAATCTTGGTTTTAGGCACATCAATAGGGTATGCCGCCTTATGGTGGAAGAATTTGGTGATCAGCAGGCAGAGGGATGGAGAGATTGAAATTCATACTTGAGAGATATGAAGAGGGTTTTGAGGAAGATGTTTATTCTTAAACACTACAAGTAGAAACTATTTATGCATCTTTAGACTTTGAGACAGGGAGGCAAAACAATAGATGATTATGTACAGGAATTTGAAACCCTAATGATCAGATATAGGTTAGTAGAGCCTCTAGAGCAAACCCTAGCACACTTTGTATCCGAGCTAAAATATGAGATCACATGTGTAGTTGAGCTACAGAGATATAGTACACTTGATGAGGCTATACAGTTAGCCTTGAAAGTTGAAAGGTAGAGATGATCCAATCCTTTAGGGTTACTAGTAGGCCCAATGTTACTACCATGCCCATGGGAGCTAATGGTCAATCGAGAGGACTAAAGGTAGTAGGTGAACCAGTCAGGGTAGTGGACAGAGCTACCCCCAACATAAATAGGGAGAAAATGACTTCTAGGAAGGGTAAAGACATAATAGGACCTGATGTTAGGCAGACTATACCAAGAATAACTAGTGGGAAATTATGCTAAATTAAATGCTTTAAATGCATGGGATTTGAGCATATGGCTACGTAGTGTCCTAATAAGAGAGTCATGACAGTTATGGAGGGTATTGGAGAAGAAGATGAGGATGAGAAAGAACCTATCGAGCTTACAAACCTATCCATAGCATTACAGGAATACTATGACGATCAAAATGTTGAGACACATGAGGAGGGAGCAGGTGAACAGTATTTACCAATTAATGTGTTGCACAAGTGATCGTTGCCAATCGTAGTTTTAATATTTATAATGCTTGTTCCTAATTCTAACTACATTGCAATAGGCAAGTGTACCTACCGTGGACGTAATATAGTGTCAAATACAGGGTCGTCCCAAAGAGATACACCAACTACTAGTACTAACTTCGTTCCTATTATCTAACCGACGCTTAAATATGTTGGTTGAAACTTAATTACTCTAATCTTAAAACTAATAACTCGCTAACAACAATGGTTCTGAAGATTAATCAATTAACAAAAGCAACCTAGATCTTATTCTACTCCTTCTCTATCATGTAATTCATTAGATTTATGAAGATTGGCATAATTGACTTCTTATACTGTCAAATTCCCTAGTCAAGTTAACTACTTTCTCAAGTATATTAACCTATCTAATCCTAGGTTTATCAAATAGGATCTCTCCTTAATTAATAGCAACCTAGAATTGCATAAAGCACATGAATTCGCATCAAAATAATCGATGTAAACAGAAGACTCTTGTTTCCTATCTCTAGAAGAACAATCAAATCTCATTAATTGCATTAAATCTAATCATAAAAGCAATTTCTCAATTAACTAATATGATATCATGCATAAATTCATATTCTGAATCTATGAATCTAAAAAACAATTGAAGGGCATGCAATTAATCATAAGAAAGTCAACAACTTCGCATTAAAAAACGAATCTTCATCACATGACAAAGAAGTTTCGAATAAAATCTAGATTTAGAGTCTACTCCTCCATAAATTAGACAAACGAAATACAATTACTGGAAGAATAAATAAAATTCATAGTCACAGCCCTTAAAGATAGAATCTTTTTCCTCGTGGGTCTTCAATCTCCTTTTGAATTGACGGAATCTTCTTTCCCCTGCTGTTATGAGAGTCAGAGCAAGTACAAAATTCGTAACCTGGCCTCTAGGGCAACTAACGATCTATTTATACATGTACCCGGGTTTGATACATACACGAGCGGATACACGAGTAATGTATCTCGTTCGTGTATCTCGTGCTTTCTTCCAAGCGTCCTTATGTGAATATACATGAGTAAATACATGGGAGTGTACATTGGTCATGTATTTGAAACATCGTTGCACAGCAACAAAACTTAGATACACAAGCAAAGTACATAGGCGTGTACTCTGCTCGTGTACTTTCCAGACATCCACTTCAATATACACAAACAAAGTACATGGAGTGTATCTCACTCGTGTACTTTCCAGACATCCACTTCAGTATACACAAGCAAAGTACATGGGCATGTATCTCGCTTATGTACTTTCCAGAATTCTTTTCTTCACATGTATTGTATCCAATTCCTTCCAAACTTGATCGAACTCTTCAAAACTCCTTCCCTTAGCTCCAAAATACTGTAGAAAATCCTGAAATTGACATTCATTCCATTAAGCATCCATTTCTTCAACAAATCATCTAAAAATTCAACAATAAAGCACAATTTCATTACTCTAGATAAGGGTATTTTGCGACTTATCAAACTTCCCCACACTTAAGTCTTTGCTTGTCTTCAAGCAAAACAAAACATTGATCAAACTTCTCATTAATCATGATTGTCGTTACCAAATAAAACTACTCAGATATTAGCATTTGTGAATTTTAATCATTAAAGCTCAATGCAATCCCTCAATCTGATGTGTGCTTCTCACCTTATCATGAAAGTATTGTAATAAAGATACTTTAGTCAAATTTCTAGGATTAATCAGAGTAGACCAATCTTTACCCTTGTCATTTTAACAATGGCTTTCATGATCAAAATTAGACACAAGATCAATCAAAGCAAAAGAAAACGTGGTACATTTCAACCACCATTAAAAAATCTAATATCTTCTCAACTATCTCTCTTAGTGAAGCAATCAATAATGAAAATACATTGCATCTATGTTTTCCCTGGATTCCTCCTCCTTTTTGGTTGATCTCTTCAAAGATTTTATTCTTTGTAATAGTTCACACTGGTTTCATCCTTTTTTTTTCTTTTTTTTTTTTGGAATCTTGCAACCCATGTAACGAGTTTTCTGCCTATAATCCTAGGCTCGTCACCAAGTTAACGAACGTTATCCCCTCAATTGAGGGCGTTCCTATGGGCTTAATTACTCGAGTTACAAGACCCTCTCAACTTTTGGCTTTATGGTATTTCATTTTATTACGGTAATTTCCTCGGTCGGCCGATCCCAGGCCAGACGACCTTAGGTGACCAGGTTTTAAAGGAACCCCATCGAATCTCTATTACCTTAACTTATTATTTTGACTAGTTAGTAGCGGAGTCAAACTTCGCTCTTTTGAGGGACCAAAGCCTGCCCATACTAACCAATCCTTTATTTTTCAAGTATAACATGCTTTCATTAAATTATTACTTTAAAGAAATCTTCTAAGAAGGATCACCAAGAGAATCATTTCATTTTCCCTTTCATGAAAGATTACATAGCTCTCAAGATCTTTGAGTTTCACAACGATTTTATCCCATAACTTTGACTAAGTATCAATGTTCCAAAGAAGACAAAGGTGACATGCACAACACTCTTTTAGAGGAATTCATTCACTAAATGCTACAATACTATGTAATTTGCAATCATGATTTCAAAATTCGATTATCAAGCAAAAAGAGAAAAACAAAAATTAGGGGAAATTTTTTTGAATGACTCATACAATTCAGCACAACCCTTATCAAATTTCTTTAGTATCCCCTTCCCCACACTTAGATTGAGACATTGTCCCCAATGTCTTTATCATTCAAGAACGTAATGAGAAATAAAGAGGTAAAAAGAAAAAATAAAAAGAAAAGGAATTGAGACTTCCCGGGATTCAATAGGTGATGGACCAATTGCATAGCTAGCAGAATGTCGATGAGGATGAACTAGCACCATCCTGCTTCCTCTTAGCAGGGGTGGTCTTCTTCTTCTTAGTAAACTTTGGTTTAACTGCACAAGTCTTTGTGACCATTTGAATCAATCACAATGGTCTCAAAATAGGGTAGGTTTGTTAAGTACACAAAGAAAATGATAGGACTTGCATTGGGTTTCCGAAACAAGGAGGAGGATAGCACAGTTGAGATACACAACCAAGGTACACAACCGTATACCTAGTTGTGTATCTGCCCATCTAATACATGCACAAATTACCATAGGAACGCTCACAATCAGGTCTTGTGGCTTTAGTCTATTATCAACCTACCTTCCTGAAGGCCAACAATGTAACTACAACACACCCAAAGCATCATCAAATGATAAAGTTCAAATCTTGGTTCTAAGAAGCTAGGTGCGATAGTTTAGTGATCATAAGAAAAAAAATGGCCTCATAACTTGGTTTCTAAGAAGAAGATCGGAAAAGAAACACAACAACATTGTTCCAAAAACCCACAAAATCAAAATCCCAAATATTCATGTTCAAACCCTAACTGTCGATTCACTTATTTGGTAGCCACTCAAGACATCAATCATACATGCATTCACGTGAGTTCAAAATGTCTACTGATCTATCGGCAATCGACTTCCACAATGCGAAATCACTCATCATACCATCATCATAGATGCAAGCATGTATGGTAGTCGTAAAAGAAAACCGAGCAGCAACCTTATTGCAATAAGTATTGAAGAAGAAGAAGAGAGAACTTACTTACCTTGAATCCTTGAAATGGAAGAAGTTTATAGTGTGGAAAGGAGAACCACGGTATGGAGGAGTAGAGTGGGAGTGAGTGGGTCAAATACACGAATGGAGAATGGGTCGTGTAAATGGAAGAGTGAAGTGAGGAGTCGTTTTATAGTACGAGCAAAAAAATTAGATACACGACCAAAGTACACGGTCATGTACTTTAGTCGTATACTTTGGATTCTATTATGTGGGTTAGATACACGAACCTGTACCTTGTTCGTGTATCATGGGAGAGCATTCTGTAGGTAGATACACAACCAGGTACACGAGCGTATACCTTGTTCGTGTATCTGGGAGAGCATTCTGTGGGTTAAATACACGACCAGGTACACGAGCGTGTACCTTGTTCGTGTATATAGAGGGAGTGTTCTGTGGGTCAGATACACGACTAGTTACACGAGCGTGTACCTTGTTCGTGTATCGAATTGTGCATTCTGTGGGTTAGATACACGACCAGGTACACGAGCGTGTACATTATTCGTGTATCTCTGATATTTACACAATGAGCATATTTTGAAGTGCATAGGAGGGCACGCCATGACATATTCCCTTTGGTATTGCAAAGTCAATTTAGACACCCTCTAGCATGTGTGAAAAACCCGGATACATGACTAGTGTACCCGCTTGTGCAGATCAAAGTACATACCTGTCATCACTTCATCTTGCATTCTCTTGAAAAGGTCTCCCATCCTGAATTTCCCTACACTTAGAGCTTAAAAGAAGCTCTATTAAGGCGACTTTCATAAAATCCAAACTTGGTTAGCCCCTCTGTAGCTTGCTGTCCTGCACAAGTTACTCCCAAAACAACGGATGATAAAAAGAAAAGAAAAAAGAAAAAAACTTACTTAAGTAACATGGGTTGCCTCCCAAGAAGCGCTGTTGTTTAACGTCGTTAGCTCGACGTAATGAACCGGTGGAGCTCAAATGGAGATGAGAATGAGGTTCAGCTCCTCCTTTTCTTCCAAAACTGTTTGGTCCCCAAAGTAATGCTTAAGCCTTTGACCATTCACCTTGAAAATACCTTTCTTGGAGATTTTATAACCCAAGACAATACCTTCTTTTGCCATAAAATGGCACTTCTCCCAATTTAGGACCAGGTTAGTGTCTTCACAACATTGCAACACTAACTCAAGATGGTGTAGACACTCATCAAAAGAATTCCCAAGAATAGAAAAATCATCCATGTATACTTCCATCTTGTCTCCTACCATATCTTCAAAAATAGCCATCATGCATCGCTGAAAGGTGGCTGGAGCATTGCATAATCCGAAAGGCATGCGTCGATAAGCGAAGGTCCCAAAAGGGCATGTGAATGTCATCTTTTCCTGGTCTTCGGGTGCGATAGGAATCTGAAAATATCCAAACATCCCATCAAGGAAACAGTAATATGCATGACCAGCTAACCTTTCAAGCATTTGGTTCACAAATGGAAGAGGAAAATGATCCTTTCGAGATGCGTCATTTAGCTTGCGGTAATCTATACAAGCTCTCCATCCAGTGATAGTTCTCATCGGGATGAGTTCATTTTTTTCATTCGGTACTACAGTCATACCGCCTTTCTTCGGAACTACTTGAATGGGGCTCACCCATGAGCTATCAGAAATCGGGTAGATCATTCCTACATCAAGCAATTTGATGACTTCCTTTTTTACAACATCTCTCATATTTGGATTAAGTCAGCGCTGCGGTTGTACCACTGGCTTGACACAATCTTCCATCAAAATTTTGTGTGTACAAAACGATGGGCTAATCCCTTTATATCTGCAATTTTCCATGCAATTGCTTTCTTGTGTTGCCCCAGGACATGCAATAACCTTTCCTGCTGATCTTGATCCAGATTTGATGCAATTATGACTGGAAGTTTAGAATCTTCTTCCAAAAATGCATATTGAAGGTAATATGGCAGTTGTTTCAATTCTAACTCAGGTGGTTCCTCAATTGAAGGTTTCGATCTCTGAATGGTGGATCTATTCATACCTTCAAAGCTTCTTTCTTCTCTCAACTCAGGATTATTATTAAGCTGATTGACAACTGCTTTAATCACCATATTTTCAGGTTGCTCTTTCTCCCCATTCATCAAACACAATTCCAATGCATCACCAATCGATAAGTCTTGCAATGAATCTGAAACTGCGAAGTCAAGGCAGTCGATTGCATAGCATATATCATCATGGTGCAAGCTTTGTCTAAGGACGTCAGGCATTTTCACTATGACCTCTTCATTTCCCATTCTCAACACTAACTTCCCATCCCCAACATCAATTATGGCTCTAGTAGTAGCCAAAAATGGCCTCCCCAATATAAGAGGGACCTCCACATCTGCTTCCATGTCAAGGATGACGAAATCCGCCGGGAAGATGAAGTCTTGCACCTTCACTAATACATCTTCAACTACTCCTCTTGGGAATTTGACTGATCAATCGGCTAACTGAAGAATCATTTTGGTCGGTTTCGGCTCTCCAATACCCAATTTCTAGAACATCTTGTATGGCATCAAATTAATGTTGTCTCCCAAATTAGCCAATGCCCGTTCTTCAGATAAATTCCCTATCAGGCAAGGGATGGTAAAGCTCCCTGGATCTTTTAACTTCTTTGGGAGTTTATTCTGAATTACCGCAGAGCATTCTCCTCCTAAAGTTACAATGGAGAACTCTTCAAGCTTCCTTTTGTTCGATAGCAACTCTTTCAAAAATTTTGCATATCGTGGCATTTGTGATAATGCCTCAACCAGTGGAAGGTTGATATGCAATTGCTTGAATATCTCTAAAAATCTGCCATAGTGCTCATCTGTTCTGTCCTTCTTGAGTCGTGCTGGATAAGGAACATTGGGCTTGTATTCTGGGATTAATGGAGGTGATGATTTCTCTTTAGGTGATTTTTCTGAATGCTTTTCCCCTTCTTTGAGAATTACTTGTTCTTTTGCTGGTTTAGTCACCCGACTCTCTTCTTCTTGAACCTTTGGTTGTAGTTCCTTACCACTTCGTAACATGACAGCTTTAACATGTTCTCTAGGGTTGGTTTCCGTGTTTCCCGGTAGTGAACCTTGAGATCTCTCTGACAGAAGCTTAGCTATCTGACCGACCTGGTTTTTAAGATTGTGTATTGATGCCTCATGATTCCTTAGAGCCGAGTCTTGATTTTTCATAATCAAATCTAAGGACTTCTGTCTGTCTTCTAAATCCTTGATGAATTTTGTGAGGAGATCTTCAATTGGCGGTTTGGAACTCTGGACCATTGGCCTCTGATAACTTGGTGGAGGATTCGGATTGCCCTTCTGAATATTACTGTTGTTAGTCCAAGAAAAATTTGGGTGATTTCTCCATCCTGGGTTATAAGTATTGTTGTATGGATTGTTCTAGGGCCGAATTGGGTTTCCCAAATAATCCACTTGCTCTGTTTACCCTTCCTCACCACCTGAGGGTTCCACAATAGCCAGCTGATGTTGTGAGACAGCTAACCCGTCGATCTTTCTAGATAAAGCCTCAACTTTGGACATGATAGAAGTTGCCACATCCACTTCAAGAATGCTTGCCACCTTCTTTTCTCTACCCCTACCATGTGACCATTCATAATTATTCGCGGCCATATCTTCAAAAAGAGTCAAACTTTCTTTAGGAGTTTTATGGTTCAAGGTGCCACCAGCTGCGGTATCTACTGTTTATCTCGTTTGATAGTTCAACCCATTATAAAATATCTGAACTTGAAGCCACTCTGGGATCCCATGGTGTGGGCATTTCCGCATTGAGTCCTTGAATCTCTCCCAGGTTTCATACAAAGTCTCTATGTCTGTTGATTGATGATCGCAATCACTCAAATTAAAAATCCCTTTCTATGACTCTCTGTTACGATCAAGTAGGCAAGTGCACCTATCGATTATAATAGTATAGAGTTGAGTTCGGGTATCGTCTCCTCAAGGATCAGCAAGTACTGATACTAACTTTAAACCAACTATCTAACCGCACAAATTCGAGAGGTTTCAGATTAAATTAAGAATACTTAACAAAACCTTTAGCAATTAAAAATAATACTATAACTTGATTATTAATCTGATAACTAAGAATATACCCTACCCTTACTACTCCTCTAATTGTCATGCAACTTTACCCTTTCAATAAACTAGTTAACAAGCAATGGTTATCTCTAAACCGCGGAGTATCTAACACTAAGCTAATGTTCTTCCCAGAATCACTAGCTCCTAACCCTAATCGCTTTGATAAAGATCCCTCTTCTATCAAAATCAATTAGAATTGCATTAACACTCTTGAACCCTCAATTAGATCAAATTATCTAATTTAACCTAATACGGAAAATTCACGTTCTCTATCCCTAGGTTACATACGAATTCCTTTATTCATGTAAGATCTATTCAAACAAGAGATTTCCCAATCATCTTCTAAGAAATCAATGCAAACTCAATGTTGGACATACATCAAATTAGCAACACTACACGAACAACATGAATAAATTCAAAGAATTCCAATATTCATTAACTATGCAATCAATCCCATATTACATGACAATTAGAATTCATAAGGTTCGGGAATGAAACAACTAGCCACTAAGGATTTTCAAGATATAACTCAATGAAATAGAATGAAAAAGAAATAGAAAACCCATGTGTATGAGTCCTTCAGTGTCGTCTTCTTCCTTTCTCATCCTTTCATCGTTTCTTTTCTGTCCCTTTGGCCTCCTCGGCCTTTCGGCCTCTTGGCCTCCTCTTTTGAAAACTCTCCTTCCTCTCCTTCCTTTTTCTCTCTCTTAAGACGACTATTTATACCTAGGGTAGCTTCCTCTTTGGCGTGTAGGAGATATCCTTCAAATATGGACGAAAGATTTAAAATCGATTTGAAGATATCTTTCCTTCGATAGACACATGGTCATACTACACGGGCGTGTAGATAAACCGTGTATCTCTCTAAATCAGTGAACTCTGGGCGTGTATATCCCACACGACCGTTTGTAATAGCCGTGTATTCCTCTGTCTTCTTTGTTCTTCATACATGGTTGATTACACGGGTGTGTATTCCAACCGTGTACTGGTCTGTCCTGAAAACTCTTCTTCCACGCTGATACACGGTTGGATACACGGGCGTGTATCTGAACCATGTAGTTTCCTGATTCCTTCACACGGCCATTTGTTAAACCGTGTGACTTCCTTTAACTTCAAAGCATTCCCTTTTTACTTGCTTTTATCTCCAATTCGTCTTGAATTTAAATACTTTTCATCAAATCCTCCTTTTCCACACCTGAACATGAAATATAAATCAATTAAGCATCATAATCTTATATTTTCACTCCCAATTATCTCAAAAATTAACTTAATCATCTCCAATTATAAGAGTAAAAATAGATTTATCAATGTCATACTGATGATAAGATTGAATCTCAGCTCGAAGTTTAGCGATCTTTGAAGGAGGGAAGAATTTGTCCATAAACTTCTTAATCAGACCTTGCCATGTAGTAATGGAGTTCCTCGGTAAAGAATTCAGCCACTGCTTAGCCTTGCCTTTCAAAGAGAATGGGAAGAGCCTGAGGCGGATTGCATCATCACTAACTCCATTAAATTTGAAGGTATCGCATTTCTCCAGAAAGAGTTGGATATGCGCATTTGGATCTTCATCCTATAAACCATCAAATTGAGTATATTGCTGCACCATCTGAATCACGGCAGGCTTAAGTTCAAAATTATTTGCCTCCACTCGAGGACGGACTATGCTAGAGCTAACGCCTATCAAGTTTGGCCTGGCAAAATCAAAATTGGTTCTAGGTGGCTCATTAACTCGGCCATCTCTATTATCAACCAGTTGATGATTTGGGGGATTCACAACAACATTTCCTTGATTCAGCTCTTGAGCACAATTATTGACTTGATCAGCCATTTCTTCCTTCGGTAATTCTCCTTCAATACCAAATGATGTTGACTCCGTCGAGTGTTGCTTTTTCTGATAATGACGAACAATTTTCTCTAGCTCAGGATTAAAAACAGCAAGTTCCTTGGAGCGACTTCTGGTCATGCACTATAAACATAATACAAATCAATTATGAGCTCCAAATTCTCAGGAAGAAAAAGGAAAAAAAATAAGAAAGAAATAAATTGGTTAAATTAATAAGTAAAAAGTGTTTCTAATATTGGCGTATCCCCGGCAACGACGCCAAAAACTTGATCATTGCCAATCGTAGTTTTAATATTTATAATGCCTGTTCCTAATTCTAACTACGTTGCAATAGGCAAGTGTACCTACCGTGAACGTAATATAGTGTCAAATACAGGGTCGTCCCATAGAGATACACCAACTACTAGTACTAACTTCGTTCCTATTATCTAACCGACGCTTAAATATGTTGGTTGAAACTTAATTACTCTAATCTTAAAACTAATAACTCGCTAACAACAATGGTTCTGAAGATTTACCAATTAACAAAAGCAACCTATATCTTATTCTACTCCTTCTCTATCATGTAATTCATTCGATTTATGAAGATTGGAATAATTGACTTCTTATACTGTCGAATTCCCTAGTCAACTTAACTACTTTCTCAAGTATATTAACCTATCTAATCCTAGGTTTATCAAATAGGATCTCTCCTTAATTAATAGCAACCTAAAATTGCATAAAGCACATGAATTCGCATCAAAATAATCGATGTAAACAGAAGACTCTTGTTTCCTATCTCTAGAAGAACAATCAAATCTCATTAATTGCATTAAATCTAATCATAAAAGCAATTTCTCAATTAACTAATATGATATCATGCATAAATTCATATTTCGGATCTATGAATCTAAGAAACAATTAAAGGGCATGCAATTAATCATAAGAAAGTCAACAACTTCGCATTAAAAACCGAATCTTCATCACATGACAGAGAAGTTTTGAATAAAATCTAGATTTAGAGTCTACTCCTCCATAAATTGGACAAACGAAATACAATTACTGGAAGAATAAATAAAATTCATAGTCACAGCCCTTAAAGATAGAATCTTCTTCTTCGTGGGTCTTCAATCTCCTTTTGAATTGACGGAATCTTCTTTCCCCTGCTGTTATGAGAGTCAGAGCAAGCACAAAATTCGTAACCTGGCCTCTAGGGCAACTAACGGTCTATTTATACATGTACCCGGGTTTGATACATACACGAGTGGATACACGAGTAGTGTACCTCGTTCGTGTATCTCGTGCTTTCTTCCAAGCGTCCTTATGTGAATATACACGAGTAAGTACATGGGAGTGTACATTGGTCGTGTATTTGAAACATCGTTGCACAGCAACAAAACTTAGATACACAAGCAAAGTACATGGGCGTGTACTTTGCTCGTGTACTTTCTAGACATCCACTTCAGTATACACAAACAAAGTACATGGGCGTGTATCTCACTCGTGTACTTTCCAGACATCCACTTCAGTATACACAAGCAAAGTACATGGGCGTGTATCTCGCTTGTGTACTTTCCAGAATTCTTTTCTTCACATGTATTATATCCAATTCCTTCCAAACTTGATCCGACTCTTCAAAACTCCTTCCCTTAGCTCCAAAATACTCTAGAAAATCCTGAAATTGACATTCATTCCATTAAGCATCCTTTTCTTCAACAAATCATCTAAAAATTCAACAATAAAGCACAATTTCATTACTCTAGATAAGGGTATTTTGCGACTTATCAACAAGGCTTTAACTATATCTCCTGATGCTAGGGACAAATAGAGGGAGAACATATTCCACACTTCTTGCAAGATCAGAGGTAACTTTTGTGTATTGATCATTGATAGTTGTAGTTGCACTAATGTTATATCTGCTACATTAGTAGACAAATTACAACTGTCCACTAGTCCATATCCTAGTCCTTATAATTTGCATTAGTTAGACAATCGGGATAGAATATGTGTTACACAAAAGGCAAAGGTGCCAGTAAGTGTTAGAAAGAAATATCATGATGAGATCCTGTGTAGTGTGATTCCTATTTGTACCTTTCATTTACTTTTAGGTAAACCCTGGATGTTTAATAGGAAGGTGTTACAAGACGAATTCAGAAACACCTACATGTTTCGAAAGGGAAGGTTTCGAAATAGTATTGACACCTATGTCTCTATCAGAGGTACACGAATTCCAAGAGTAGATCAAGACTACTTCTGTTTCTTCTAACAATCGGGCAAATAGGGTAACAAAGGCATTTGGGTTCAGTCTAAGAAATGACCCTCTAGATTTGAGGGTAAATCTTTCAAAGGCTGGAGGAGATGATGAGAATCTACCTTGCGATCCCGATAGTCAGGCAACCTGATTTGGATGATGACCCAAATCACTCACATGTATACATTTTCTTTATCTAATAATGTTTGAATGGTAATATAGCAGGTACAGTGATCAGCCTTCACAAGATGCCACATGACCTACACTGTTGATCAAATTGTGATGTGCCTAATCACACTTTAAAGCACATTCAAAAGACTTAAGAAAAGATATCTCAAGTCTAGGCAAAATCGGATCCCAAAAATGGCACTTTTCTAGTGAACCCTAATGTTGAAATGATGAAATTCAACCTACTAGTGATATAATCTGAATACCACAATGGAAATGGCTTCTAATAACACTTCTAATATCATATAATCCATGAAAATCAAGCCTCAATTTGACAAAGAAAACCGTGAAGGAAGATCCCTTTTCTAAATGGTGAAATTCACGCTAGCAAAGAAATCCTTAATGATGAATTGAATCAACTTGATAATTCTTTCAAATAATCAAATGAATTCGTGTACAATAAGATGTAAATCTGACCAAGAACTATCTCTAATCAACCCTAGATACAACACACTATAGAGGAAAAGAAATCACAACAAGTAGGAATTGATATGACTCACAAATTCCAATTGTTGCACTCGCCACAATTTCAAGTCTTGGAATTGAAATTGATAAGAGTTGGAACCAAGGTATGAACCCTAATTCACACGTGAAAAGAGAGTGTGTGTTCTGCAAAAATAAGCTCCCTAAACCCTCTCTTAAGCAAGTATTTATACTTGCTACTTCTAGGGTTAAAAAGTGCTCAAAATTACAAGTTTGCCACTTTTAAGGTGGCTAGCCCTAAATGAAAATTACATGGAAATAAAAGTGTCTCAAAACCAAAATACAACCAAAATAGTTCATAAAAGAATAAATATATAAAAGAAATGGTCTTCAAGATGCCGGTCTTCTATAGGATCCATCGGCCCAACTCATCGCCGGTTCAGGTCGGTCCATGGATAACCCACAAGCTGAGTCTGAGAGAGTTTGTCCATGGCCCTATAGAATATGATAAGTGTGCCTGTTGGAATACATAATACAACAATAATAGAAAAGAGGTTAATATATAAATAATTCTGGGGTCAATCTGTTCAAAATAGGCCCTCAACGCCAAGATTTGAAATCCTTCAGTTCTTGCCCTAATGATAGGTCTTGTCGGATTTTTATTCCTATCAAATTGGGAACATCGTCGAACTCACATCCAATGGCCCACTGTAATTACAATTAACTTAACGAACCGGCTCTTTAAAGACCATTCTTTTGTACTTGTAATTTTATTTTTGAACCAGTTACTCTGCAATCATTTTTGGGACATTTTAATTTGTTTTATTTGTTAAATTAGGACCAGCCACATTAGTGGCATAAACATAAATATTTGGACATTTTAACCCTAATTGGAGCAGATATAAATACTTGCTAAAGTAGGGTTTGTGAGAGCTTCTTAAACCATATTTTTCATAATTGAACCGTGAGGGCTACCTCCTTTTCACATACTCTTATCATTTCTTGAGTGAAGTGTGGTGAGTGGGATTTGATTCTTGTTGTGCGTAACATCAACAACGTCAAATCCATCCTAATTCCCTATTAGTGAGTCATATCTGGTGAGGAATTAGTTTGTCTTTTTAGTGTAACATTCACATAATTTTTAAGGTTGATTCAATTTGATTTCATATCCTTTTGATTGTGTTTAGTGTAATCCATTTTGGAACTTGCAAATTATGAATTGTAATTCTCATTATTACTTACGTGATTATCATTTGACAGTTAAGGGTTTTAAAGTTTGTTGAATTCACGCCATTTTGGTAGATTTTTTTAATTGATCTTTCAATTAATTTCATGAGATTGAATTTGATCTATTAAGCATATCATCTTTTGGTATCAGAGCAAGTTGCTCATACAATTAGGGTTCATTTGGAAATTTTTCTTCACGCCATTTTTGGGATTTGTTGAAGTAGTTCTTCAATTGGTTTCATGTGCTCGAATTTGATCATTTAGGCACATCATAACCTTAGTAAACTTTGCGCAAAAACTTTTGCAGCTTTAAATCGTACATGACGCTTTTTTTATAATGATTTTCTAGTTTAGAACTGGAACAAACTAGAATTAATACTTCAACAAAATTAATTTGATAGACTTGGTATGCTTTAATTTGCTCATCTAACGCTCCAGAACTTGAAGCAGTATAGCCAACCATATGTCACTATTGAGTAGCAATATGCTAAGGCTCTAAATTTCCATTCCAATTTTAACCTTGTTGATAGAGCCATTTTATACTCAATCTTTATAGTATAAATTATGTTAAATTATTATTGATTTTATAGAAATCATAAGGAAATGGTACTTTAATTCTATCATCGTGATAAATCAGGTTAAATGGAGTCAAGGATGCTAATTCAAGTATTTTAGAGAAGTCATCTACAACTTGGATCAAGACAAGGAATTACACCACCGGAGGAAGCACGGTTTGAGGCACGGCCAAGGCTCAAACCGTGTTACACACTGGACAAGAAGGCGGAAATGAGGACTTTCAACAGAGAGAGACACGGCTTAAGGCACGGCCGTGGTGGAAGCCGTGGGAGAAACCGTGCTTGAAGCCGTGGTGGAAGCTAGGTGTGCCAAGGAGAAGAAAGTGTGGAACATCAACCAGATGAAGGCACGGCTCAAAATCTAGCCGTGGGTGTAACCGTGGTACACACTGGACATGGATGAAGACTTGTAGATTATGCACAGATTAAGGCACGGCTTGAACTCTTGCCGTGTGTGTAACCGTGGTTCACACTGGGCGCGGATGAAGACTTGAAGAATATGCACAGAGGATGGCACGGCTTGAACCACGGCCGTGTGTTGGGGCGTGCCAGGCAGACGAATCTTCACTTCTCAAAATCTACTTGGAAAAGGAAAGATATTTTCGTATCTTGCTAGCAAAAGATCACATGCCATCTCCCTAACAATATAAATAGAACCAACCCTAGAGGGTTAGGACAACTTTTGAACTTTTGAATCTTTGAATCTTGAATCACCTTGGAGACAAGAAGGAAACGCGGAGGCAGAGCAGGCAACCGGGTTCATTATGTTTTTATTTTTATTTTTCGTTTTATTGATGAACATGAGTAGCTAAGCTACGTTTCTAGCCAAAGGGTCATAGATGTTTAATTCTCCACGAATTGTGAGGTCTAATTGACTTGTATTTATTCTATTCTTTGCTTTCGAGTATTCATATATCTTCTGATTGTTTTGTCATTATTATCTTTGTTGATTGGTATGAATAGAGCTCTTCTACTCAATTAGCAAGTTAATATATTGTCAACTAGCACGTCAAATCCGTAATTGTTTGATTGTTCTAGTCTTAGTGACGCAATAACATGTTTGGTTATAAAAGAGATGATCGAATTCATGTTATGGAGGTGTGTGATCATGTTTAAATAGGTTATCTTATAATCTACTGGCATGAATTGGTGGTCTCTCTAGATCTTAATGCTATTGATAGATTAAATCCTAAGCGCTTGTCTAGGGTTGTTTAATCAATAAGAGAAATAATTCAAAGCGCTTGTCTGAGGTTATCGAGGAAGTAAGGAGAGATAGGTTGTTAGAGCTTGTTAATAACCATAACCAGTTTATCTAGAACTAAGAATAGAAAACATTTGCATTGATGATCAATTCCTAGAATTAAACTATCTTGATTCCTTTGGCTAGGCTTTTATTAATATCCGATTTTCTTATCTTATTTTACTTTATTTTGATTCACAAACAAAACCCCCCATTTTTCTTTTCCCTTTTTTTTCTCCTTGAATAGAAATAAGTTTAACCAATCTCTATGGATTCGACCCTACTCACCACTATATGCAAATCATATAATTGTCTAGGAGTAGGTTTTATTTTTGTTGGATTCGACACCCATCACTTGTTCATCTCTACTATACATTAAGTATAGTTAATGTGACCATGTACCTTTTTTTGAACTTTCACAATTCGACATACTTAAGTACACATGCATGTTTTATAACTATGTACCTTTCTGTACACATTCGTGTTTCAATACAGGCAAGTACATGGGCATATACCTGGCCATGTATTCCACTATTCCATCACAAGTCATTTTTCCTCTTCTTTAATTTGCTCCTTAGCTTAATTTCTATGAATCTAAGTTGAATTGGTTCCATTAACTTGTTAATCCTAATACATTATATGGATTTGTGCACTTACTTATTTCAATTTATGATTGGAATTCTCAAATTGCTTGATCCCACATCTATTCTGTTTCACTCCTTATTCCAACTCCAACAACAAGTCATCAAATTCACTTAGACCCATGAATCTATCATCAAAAGTGTGCATCTTAGTTATCACAACCCTTATTTGATGAAAAGGGGTTGATCTTGTTACTTTTCGTTAGGTCGTTTTGTGAGTCTCTAAAAAAGTCTCTGTGATTGTAACTGTGCGAATAGTAAAAAGGAAAGCAATAAATTAAGTGAGGTTTAAATACCTTGATCCTAAAAAACCAAATTGCCTCTCATATCTTTTGACTATTTATATTATTTAACCTTGGTTTTAATTATAATAAATATATAATATGTGTATTTTATAGCTCGGGTGGATTTTCATGATATACACCTCTTCATGTTTGATCGAATTGGTATGTTAAGTTGATAATAGACATTCCCATCAGTTTTTATGCATATTTAACTGCAGTAATTGCATCCACGCCCTACACATTAAGGTGATATTACTTTTTTTGGCTGACAATATATATTCTGTGATCAATTGATCTCCCCTTGGCCTAAAATTTCACTTATGTTGTTGCAACAAGTATTAAGAATTATATATATATATATATATCGAAAGTGTTATTTTTGCCTATCGCCCGGTCCTATATTATGACTTTTTGCATTAACACTTTTAAGTTTTATTTCTATTCTTCTGAAAATACATAAGTTGGCAGAATTTTTTTTTTTTAATGAAACAGGAATAAATGGATTTAACATGTCTTTTCTTAATGCTATAAGATTTAAATCGTCACGTGACTGGAGATCATTTTTTTAAGGTATGTAAGATGCACACAGGTATTTGGTTTGTGATCAAAATACAATTAATAGTCATTGTCATATGCCGATGAATCTTCATGATAAAGATTAAGGGAAAAATGGAAGAATTAATTAACTCTCATGACATAGCGGTGTGATCCGAAAAGGATACATCGTAGTCTGTATTAATCACCGTAGTGCTCAGGGTCTTGAAGCAGGTAGTGTCATTGAATAAATGCTGATGTTGACTCATCCGAAATATGGGAAAATCACCCATAATCTGAAATCGGGGGTTGTGTATGTGTCAGTCTCTCCCTTTAAAGTGATTCCAGTTTTACATTTTAACTTCAAAAATTGATGGCTGACGGAATAATAACATTCCATATATCTTACCACCACCACACAATCGCCACAATCACCACCACTACTCTCCGGCAAAGCCCATCACAGCTGTTCCCGATTTCCCATCCAATTACTTTAACTTACTTTCTTTTTCTGCTATTTTCTTAATCTTGGCTTTTATTTCACATCGGTTCTGAAAAACATTATGCATTGGTATACAAGTACAAAGTTTGTACTAATGTTATTACAGCACATCAAATAGATCACTTAATTTGATATTGACTAAATGATGATGTAGAGGTTGAACTTAGACCTCTTACTCGTTAATATTATAATCATTTGATTTAGAAATTTAAATTTATTGATTTGATGTAGACTTTCTATTTATTATTTGACACGAGGGACATCCTTGTGGTTGAAATTAGTTATGGAATTAATAGGGCAATACCACCTAACATTCATATTTGGAGCCACTTTATCCAATAATTTACGGTTGAAAAGCTGGCTTTTGATTTTGAAAGGGCCAAATAACACCCAACACTTGACTTACGAAATGTACTACGAAAACTTTATATTTTTTATTTCTTCCACAGATAAAACACACACTTACGCTCCAAAACATGCCATAAATAAAGTCGCTAATCTTGACATTATAAGAGACTATTAAAAAAAAAAAAACCCTTCTTGGTTAGCAATATTTTAGTTGCTTTTACTTTATGGAAGCCTGAATAATTGAAATGGTTTATAAAAAAACTTTCCTCACTTTTTATATGTTTTACTATACAAGGTTCAGGTATTGAGTAAGGAAAATATGTATATATATATATATAAGTAGAACCAAAATCACATTAGATCTCAGAAGCTCTGAGAAATAGCTGCTTGAACTTTTTTGTATTTCTTCTTGTCCCTGTATGTAAGAAACGAACACCAATGGTTCGATACACTAGAAAGTACATGAAGTTCCAAGCTACAAAATTTTACTCTACCCATTTAAATGACAACTCTACGAGGTCTAGCTAAATCAAAGGTCCCATCTATCACATCATGCTCTCTCTTACATCTCTATTTCAAATTTTCCTTGTAATATTGGAATATAAAGTGTCTCCTACCTGTGTTATACCAAATGACAAACAACATTATTGAGCTTAAATTTGCCATATTTCTTTATCTTAAATTAAAAGGTTCATAAATCAAAGTAACTTCTTAAATTCATGGACTGTTTGACTATGTTGCTTGTCAAATACACTTGAGTTCCATGTTGATACGGAACTTTTTTCTTTCCTTGTTCCTTAATACATCACCCCATTTCTCAAAAAATAATATGCTTTCTTTCTTTTCCTTTTCCTTTTCCTCAACCAACAAAAAGCAGAAAGTTTTAGAAAGCAAAGGCTTTCTCTTGAAGCTTTGCATAAATACCTTCGTACATTATGAAGATGGAAGGAATGTTAAGCAATCATAACAAATAAAGCTGTAAAAGACTTGAACCCTCAATTTTAAAGCCGATAATCGATTCTGTAAATCTTGATATACCATTTGAGCACACAAAAAACGCTACACTAAAATACCCAGAAGTGCATAATGATATACTCAGTAGATATGAAAAAATAACTAATAAGAAACCCTAAGCAAGAAATTTGGCAAGAGAAATATAGGTGGAGAGAGAGAGAGAGCGGAGGGGGTGGGGGTGGGAGGGGGAGGGAGAGAGAGAGAGAGAGAGAGAGAGAGAGGAGAGGTGGGAGTTGTTGGTGGGACTAGAAACGGACAGAGGAGACATATGAAGCCATCATGAAGAAAAATCAGTCCAATGATGAAACTTTAAAGTGTCTATTGTTAACGAACAAATAATACCAAAAAAAAAAAATTCATCAGTTTCAGAGAGGGGAAAAAAAATCAGGGAAGCCCGAAAGTGCAATGATGATGAAAACTTTCACTTTCTCGTCAGAGGAAAAGGAAAAAAGAGTCAAAAACCATCATCATTACACCAATCTGCTGCTCATGCACACGTTCTTCAAATTGACAAATAATCATAACTCACGACCAGAAAAGAAATAAAATCAACATAGGATAGGCATATGAAACACCTTTTTTACAGAGTAAAAAATATGATTTCAAAAACCACTGGACTTACCTTAAGTCGTGAAAATCAAAATTAAAAAAATAAATAAAAAAAGGAAGAAAAGCCCTAAAGATTGAATCTTTATTATCATATCCTCTTCTAGATATTGCACGGAGGCGATGTGATTGAGGGGAATGAAGCCTGGTCCGACGTCTCTAATTCACAATCCGTGTTGTTTCACTAATTGGGGGTTTTTCTTTTTCTTTCTTTCTTTTTATTTTCTATTTTGGATATGGATATATGGGAAAACAACTTTGATAAATGATAAATTGGAAGAAGAATACCGTATGGATCTAAGCTAGAGGCCTCGAGCCAGACAACATTCCCCACAAAATGAAAGCCTTCCTTCTTCTATCTATCTCCATGGTTTTTCACCCTTTAGGGAGAGAGAGAGAAAGAGAGAGAGAGAGAGAGAGAGATGGGCTGCTCTGTGTGAAGATGTGAGAATATGGAATGGGAACGGGGAAAAGGGTGGAGATAAAAAGCAAGAGGAGGGTGAGAAAAGGACAAGGAGGGCAATTAAAGTAGCAGACCAATCTGACCCTACAACTGGGTATTGGGGTACCAGAAATGACCACGACTCTCTTCTCTCTCTATCTCTCTACTCTCTACTCTCTCCCTCCCCCATGCAAGTGCAATGCAAACCTAAACAACATATATAGTATTCAGCTCACGCAGCTCCACGTTATTTGCGATCAACATATGTCCCATATATAACGGGAGATCATCATGACCTAATCAAGTCATCACCTGATTCCATTTAATTTACTTCCTACAATAATAAGTTTTTTTTTTAAAAAAAAAGGGATTTATATCCAATTAATAGGTTTTTAATATCTGACGAAGGTTTAATTGACTTTTTGGAAATCAAAGTAAATTTAAGTTTAATACTTAAATGCTCCTGGGATTTTGTTTTATTTTTAAGGTTGTCACAGTTTTTTTTACAAATAATTCTAGAGCGGGTGCAGCCCAAAGCGATGTCTCCATTTCGCTCAGCATATTAATCGTGTATATATATATTATTTTCCTTTATTTTTCTAATTAAGGATTATATCGATTATTGAATTATATATAAATCGGTGTCACGCGTGCATTAGGCCTATAATGTCTTATCCATTTACTATATTATTAATAATGATTGATCGAGATGTCCCAAATGAATGACTTATTTTAGCTAATAATTATATTATTTTTCATGGGGAAAGGGAATTGAACATATTGAATCTAATTGAAAAGATAGTTTTTAGATCACTAGATCACCAAGGCATTAACATCACGAATAAATGACCTTATATGCGTGAATTTACAGATAGATTACTCCTATCAACAATGACCGTATTTATGGTAGTATCCCGACATTAATCCATTTAAACCATTCTCAATTTCATGTTGAGAAAATTTCAAATTTTACAATGGCTTAGTTTTTTTCATGTTAAACTTAACCCAAAGTTTTGAATCCCTGTTATTGTGTTTTCTTGATAAACATGTTTCATATATATGGACGTGAGCTGATTTCTTCGGAAAAAAGAAACCCCTCTAGCATCTTTTTTTTTTAGTTTTTTTTTAAATTCACAAAATAAGTGTGGGGCTTGTTATAAGAATTTTTTAATAGTATTTGAAATGGATAAAGATGGTTTTACTCTTCGAATTTTCATTTTAGTATATGATTCAGAAAATATTAATAGTAAAATAGTCAAAACTAAATACGTATATCAATAAAATTACTACTTTGCAAAAAATAATAATTTAATTAGTGATAATAAAAAACCCCACACGTTTTGTGCAAATCGTGAGTGTAAGACCATCACTTTTCCCAAAAAAAAAAAAAAAGGTCCCCCTTTTTAAGATTAATGGACGGATGTTTGGCCCATCATCCGTTAGTTTTGAGAAAGTGATGCCCAATGATATTTGAAAAAAACACAAAAGTAGAAAAAAAATTTAACAACAAGTCAAGATTAGGTTGGTTTTAATTCGCCGACCTTGTTAGGGAAAATAATGTTATGTTGATTGAAAATAATAGTACTTGGGTTTTGGGTTTTTTTTGTTTCTGTGGCGGGGATTGTGAGTCATATTTTTGGTTGACAGTAACTTTTTTACGTGAAAGAAGGAAAACCCCCGTTCAGTGCAATATTAAGACTAAATTTTTCTACCTTGCGGGGGATTCGAGATGACAAAAGAGGAGGACAGAAAGACAGGCAGACAATTTTTGGTGTTGAGGGGTTTTGTCACGTAAATGGGGAAACATCTGCTGCACTCTTGTCCACCAAACCCCTCTTAGCTCCCTTCCCGTCCGCCTTCTTGCCAACGGCCCCTCGCATACTATAACGTTTTGGGTTCCATATTACATTTTTTAACCCGGAAAAGTAAAATGGAAAGATTGGGAAAAAATTTTTTAGGGGAAAGGGGGAAAATACTTATTTTGTTTATATCTCTATTAAATATTTAAGCAAATAACTTTTAATTTGACTCCACATGAAATTTTTTAAAATTTGATTGCTAATTTCCCAAATTTTATGATTTTATTTTTTTGTTTAATAATAATAAAATAAAAAAAAATTATTCTTCAATTTTTTCATCTTTTTAAATTTTTTTTTTTTTTTTTTTTATTTAAAAATTTTAATTTGTTAGAAGAGTGAAAGGGAAACATAATATCCCTTCTAAAAAAAAAAAAAGAAAAATTTTTTCCTTCACCAATAAATTAAAAAACATAAAATACATTAGTAAACAAAACCCAAAAAATTTTTTTTTTTTAATTCTTTCTGATTTTTCCTATTTGTCTTCGTTTAGCTCATTTCTGTAGGTACATTCATAAAAAATTGGGGGGAAAAACCAACTAGCTCCCCAAATTTCACTATTTAATTTTAAAATTAAGGAAATGAGTTTAAAGAAAAATAAATTTATATTTTTTTTTATAAAGTTTTATGTGCATACTTTTTTTAAAAAGAAAGTCCCTTTTTTTACTTTATATATTTCCTTTTTAATATATTTCCTCATTAATAATTTTCTTATTTATTTTGGAGGGAAATAGTTACTTCCCTTTAATTTTAAACAAATTTAACACTATTAATATATTTTTTAAAAAGTTTTGTATTAATTTATTTTTTTTTAACAAACAATTCCCCCGTGTTTTTTTTTTTTAA
>JBBMOL010000627.1:64011-116518 GCA_037954665.1 Laguncularia racemosa
CATACCAAGGTTCTTGCCTCATATATAGGCAACGGGTCACGGTTCCACTTCGGTTAATTAGCATCTTGGGTTGTAATTCTAAATGTATTGGTATAGGGTTTCGTCACAGGTGAGCGTGGTTCATATCACACTCTTCCACGATTCAACACACCACTAAAGTAACACAAACACCACAGCTTCACTCACACACCTATAGTGTAACATACAACCAATACTACACACCTCACACCACACCTATACAATTCACCTATACACACTTACACTCATAGTGTAGCACACCACTTCCACGGTCCACTTACATAACAACACACCTCACACCACAACTTCACTAAGGAAATGGAAGCAAATATGGATATAAACTCCACACGACAAGCAATTATTTCTAACTAGTCAAAATGAAATTAAAGTGATTAATACACAATAACTCTACTAGTAATGATTGATTTGAATTCAAAAGGTTTCCTAATTCTCTATGGTAAGAAGAGCAAATATGAAAAATGCACTTCCAATTTTGAAATTCTCAAGGAAACAACAAAGCACCAATCAACACTACTTTAACTTATGGAATTCTAAATTATGGAATTCAAATCAAAAGAACTTCCCCTTCTTCCACACACAATCAACTCACGAGAAAGGATGCAATTTTGATTTCTATACTTCACAAGACTTCAATTAAAAATCACGCAAGCAATTTAAGTAACAATTTAACACAAGACTTCAAGTTTCACTTCACACAATTCAATTTCGGAACAAAGGATCAAGAACCCTAAATCCAATTTGTGAATCACGAAAATTTTCCTTCTCTAAACCTTGCTCTAATACCAAATTATGATGTGCTACAATTGAATTTCAATACCAATCAAATACAAGAGGAACAATTCAATTCCAACTCCCACAATTAGCATGAAACCAAGCAAAATGAGAACCTTAATTTTGGGGTGAAAAAGAACAAATAAAACAACCAATTACACACTAGAAATAATTGGAAGCAACTTAAGAAATATTGATATAATACACAATAATTCCTTAAGCTAAACTCGCCACAATTTCAAATGAAATTGATAAGAGTGAAGGCGTGAAGAGGATGACTCCCATGGCACAAAAATCAGATATTGTAATGTTCAAAAAGTCCCATACAAACCCTACTTTACAAGTATTTATACTTGTTCTAAATAAGGCAAATTTAACAAAAGAAAATACAAGTAAAGAACAACATATGTGGCCGGTTTTCAACAAATGAAAAATATCATATGTGACCAATTTCCTTCAATTCCATGGAGCAATGTAGGACCGATTCTTTTTTAATTTATGTAGGTCCATGAATAACCCACAAATTGAGCATTAGTTCATTTACTCGCCATCTTGTAAAAATCGATAAATATACCTGTTGAAATACACGACAATTATACAATGGAAAAAAAGATACTAAACAATTATCTTCAAGGTCTAATTGTTTAAAGAGGATTCACATCGCTAAATTTTGTAATCCTTTAGCACTTGCCTTAGTGATGAATCCTATGGGTATATGATTCTTATCAATATATATATATAATTTATTATAAGTTAGATATTTTGTTTTATATTGTTATTTATACATAAGAAAATGTAACTTTAATCTCAAAAGCGTATATTGGTGTTACAATAAGGGATTTAAATAAAATTGTCATATTTTTAATTAAAATAATTGAATTGTAATTTAATAGAATTTCACTAATTTGTGACAAAAATTTTTGTCTTTGATTTTATTTCATTGCAAATTTTGTTATCTTTTTACGATGGAAATGAGACAGGTTTTTTGTTACAAATTTGTGATAGATATATGATCCATTGCTAAATAAAAATAGCGATAGTGATTTTTGTTACTGAAATTTGCAATGGAAATTACGTTTCTAAAGGTTTTTTTACAATTTATAATTTAACATTTCTATAGCCCAAAATTTCTTTCTTTTACTTTTTCTTTTTTCAACTCAAAGTTTAAAAGGCTTTATTATATTTTTGTCCTCTAGCAGCTTAATTATGTATTTGACTATAATAATTCTACTAGCTTACAGCACCCACGACATATGTGCTCAAATTAAATATTAATAAATTGTACAACAAAATTTAAAACATATTAAATAATTGAATCAAACTATATATACAATTGAATATTTAAAATTTAAAAAAATAAACACTGGGAATTGCTTTGTTAAAAAAAAATGAATAATACAAAACATTAAAAATATATTAATAGTGATTGATTTGCTTCATTGAAGAAGTAACTATTTACCTACAAAATAAATAAGAAAATATATTAATGAGGAAATATATTAATAAGGAAATATATAAAGTATAAAAAGACATATCTTATTAAAAGTATGCACATGAACATATAAGAAACATATAAATTTATCTTCTTTAAACTCATTTCCTTAATATCAAATTAAATAGTGCAATTGGAGCTAGTTGGCTTTTCCCCCCAATTTTTTATGAATGTACCTACAGTAATGAGCTAAACGAAGACAAATAGGAAAAATCAGAAAGAATTGAAAAAAAAAAATTATTTGGTTTTGATTACTAATGTAGTTTATGCTTTAATTTATTGGTGAAGGAAGAATTTTTCTTTTTTATTTTTAGAAGGGATATTATGCTTCCATTCACTCTTCTAACAAATTAGAATTTTAAATAAAAAGAAAAAAAAAGAAATTAAAAGATGACAAATTGAAGAATAATTTTTCTTTATTATTATTATTATTAAACAAAATAATATGAATCATGAAATTGGATTAGCAATCAAATATCTCAAATCATGTGGAGTCAAATTAAAAGTTATTTGCTTAAATATTTAATAGAGATATAAACAAAATAAGTATTTTACCCCGTTCCCTAACAATTTTTCAATCTTTCCATTTTACTGTCCGGTTATAAATGTAATATGGAACCCAAAACGTTATAGTATGCGAGGGGCCATTGGCACAGAAGGCAGGACTGAATGAGCATAAGAGTGATTGGTGGACAAGAGTGCAGCAGATGATTCACCAGTACGCTGACTAAACCCTCTACACCACAATGTCTGCCTGTCTTTCTGTCCATCCTCTGTCGTCATCTCGAATCCCCGCAAGCGTAGAAAAAGTAGTCATAATATTGCACTGAACGAGGGTTTTCCTTCTTTCACGTAAAAAAGTTACTGTCAACCTAAAATATGACTCACAATCCCCGCCACAGAAACAAAAAAACCAAACCTAAGTACTCATTATTTTACAATCACACATAACATTATCTTTCCATAACAAGGTCGGCGAATTAGACCAACCTAATCTTGACTTGTTGTTATTTATTTTACTACTTTTGTGTCTTTTCACTATCATTGACATCACTTTCTCAATCTAACGGATGATAGCCATCATCACGTCCATTAATCTTAAAGGGTGACCTTTTTTTTTTTTTTGGCAAAAGTGATGGTCTTACACTCACGATTTGCACAAAACGTGTGATTTTATATTATCACTAATTAAATTATTATTTTTTGCATGTAGTAATTTTATTGATATACGTATTTAGTTTTGACTATGTACTATTAATATTTTCTGAATCATATACTAAAATGAAAATTCGAAAGAGTAAAACCATCTCTATCCATTTCAAATACTATTAATAAAATTCATTATAACAAGCCACACACTTATTTTGTGAATTAAAAAAAATCTAAAATAAAGAGATGCTAGAGGGGTTTCTTATTTTCCGAAGAAATCAGCTCACGTCCATATATATGAACACATGTTTATCAAGAATACACAATAACAGGCATTCAAATCTGGCTTAAGTTTAACATGAAACAACTAAGCCATTGTCATATTTGAAATATCTCAACATGAAATTGAGAATGGTTTAAATGGATTAATGTCGGGATACTACCATAAATACCGGTCATTGTTGATAGGAGTAATCTATCTGTAAATTCACGCATATAAGGTCATTTATTCGTGATGTTAATGCCTTGGTGATCTAGTGATCTAAAAACTATCTTTTCAATTAGATTCAATATGTTCAATTCCCTTTCCCCATGAAAAATAATATAATTATTAGCTAAAATAAGTCATTCATTTGGGACATCTCGATCAATCATTATTAATAATATAGTAAATGGATAAGACATTATAGGCCTAATGCACGCGTGACACCGATTTATATATAATTCAATAATCGATATAATCCTTAATTAGAAAAATAAAGGAAAATAATATATATATACACGATTAATATGCTGAGCGAAATGGAGACATCGCTTTGGGCTGCACCCGCTCTAGAATTATTTGTAAAAAAAACTGTGACAACCTTAAAAATAAAACAAAATCCCAGGAGCATTTAAGTATTAAACTTAAATTTACTTTGATTTCCAAAAAGTCAATTAAACCTTCGTCAGATATTAAAAACCTATTAATTGGATATAAATCCCTTTTTTTTTAAAAAAAAACTTATTATTGTAGGAAGTAAATTAAATGGAATCAGGTGATGACTTGATTAGGTCATGATGATCTCCCGTTATATATGGGACATATGTTGATCGCAAATAACGTGGAGCTGCGTGAGCTGAATACTATATATGTTGTTTAGGTTTGCATTGCACTTGCATGGGGGAGGGAGAGAGTAGAGAGTAGAGAGATAGAGAGAGAAGAGAGTCGTGGTCATTTCTGGTACCCCAATACCCAGTTGTAGGGTCAGATTGGTCTGCTACTTTAATTGCCCTCCTTGTCCTTTTCTCACCCTCCTCTTGCTTTTTATCTCCACCCTTTTCCCCGTTCCCATTCCATATTCTCACATCTTCACACAGAGCAGCCCATCTCTCTCTCTCTCTCTCTCTCTTTCTCTCTCTCTCCCTAAAGGGTGAAAAACCATGGAGATAGATAGAAGAAGGAAGGCTTTCATTTTGTGGGGAATGTTGTCTGGCTCGAGGCCTCTAGCTTAGATCCATACGGTATTCTTCTTCCAATTTATCATTTATCAAAGTTGTTTTCCCATATATCCATATCCAAAATAGAAAATAAAAAGAAAGAAAGAAAAAGAAAAACCCCCAATTAGTGAAACAACACGGATTGTGAATTAGAGACGTCGGACCAGGCTTCATTCCCCTCAATCACATCGCCTCCGTGCAATATCTAGAAGAGGATATGATAATAAAGATTCAATCTTTAGGGCTTTTCTTCCTTTTTTTATTTATTTTTTTAATTTTGATTTTCACGACTTAAGGTAAGTCCAGTGGTTTTTGAAATCATATTTTTTACTCTGTAAAAAAGGTGTTTCATATGCCTATCCTATGTTGATTTTATTTCTTTTCTGGTCGTGAGTTATGATTATTTGTCAATTTGAAGAACGTGTGCATGAGCAGCAGATTGGTGTAATGATGATGGTTTTTGACTCTTTTTTCCTTTTCCTCTGACGAGAAAGTGAAAGTTTTCATCATCATTGCACTTTCGGGCTTCCCTGATTTTTTTTCCCCTCTCTGAAACTGATGAATTTTTTTTTTTGGTATTATTTGTTCGTTAACAATAGACACTTTAAAGTTTCATCATTGGACTGATTTTTCTTCATGATGGCTTCATATGTCTCCTCTGTCCGTTTCTAGTCCCACCAACAACTCCCACCTCTCCCTCTCTCTCTCTCTCTCTCTCTCTCTCTCCCTCCCCCTCCCACCCCCACCCCCTCCGCTCTCTCTCTCTCTCCACCTATATTTCTCTTGCCAAATTTCTTGCTTAGGGTTTCTTATTAGTTATTTTTTCATATCTACTGAGTATATCATTATGCACTTCTGGGTATTTTAGTGTAGCGTTTTTTGTGTGCTCAAATGGTATATCAAGATTTACAGAATCGATTATCGGCTTTAAAATTGAGGGTTCAAGTCTTTTACAGCTTTATTTGTTATGATTGCTTAACATTCCTTCCATCTTCATAATGTACGAAGGTATTTATGCAAAGCTTCAAGAGAAAGCCTTTGCTTTCTAAAACTTTCTGCTTTTTGTTGGTTGAGGAAAAGGAAAAGGAAAAGAAAGAAAGCATATTATTTTTTGAGAAATGGGGTGATGTATTAAGGAACAAGGAAAGAAAAAAGTTCCGTATCAACATGGAACTCAAGTGTATTTGACAAGCAACATAGTCAAACAGTCCATGAATTTAAGAAGTTACTTTGATTTATGAACCTTTTAATTTAAGATAAAGAAATATGGCAAATTTAAGCTCAATAATGTTGTTTGTCATTTGGTATAACACAGGTAGGAGACACTTTATATTCCAATATTACAAGGAAAATTTGAAATAGAGATGTAAGAGAGAGCATGATGTGATAGATGGGACCTTTGATTTAGCTAGACCTCGTAGAGTTGTCATTTAAATGGGTAGAGTAAAATTTTGTAGCTTGGAACTTCATGTACTTTCTAGTGTATCGAACCATTGGTGTTCGTTTCTTACATACAGGGACAAGAAGAAATACAAAAAAGTTCAAGCAGCTATTTCTCAGAGCTTCTGAGATCTAATGTGATTTTGGTTCTACTTATATATATATATATACATATTTTCCTTACTCAATACCTGAACCTTGTATAGTAAAACATATAAAAAGTGAGGAAAGTTTTTTTATAAACCATTTCAATTATTCAGGCTTCCATAAAGTAAAAGCAACTAAAATATTGCTAACCAAGAAGGGTTTTTTTTTTTTTAATAGTCTCTTATAATGTCAAGATTAGCGACTTTATTTATGGCATGTTTTGGAGCGTAAGTGTGTGTTTTATCTGTGGAAGAAATAAAAAATATAAAGTTTTCGTAGTACATTTCGTAAGTCAAGTGTTGGGTGTTATTTGGCCCTTTCAAAATCAAAAGCCAGCTTTTCAACCGTAAATTATTGGATAAAGTGGCTCCAAATATGAATGTTAGGTGGTATTGCCCTATTAATTCCATAACTAATTTCAACCACAAGGATGTCCCTCGTGTCAAATAATAAATAGAAAGTCTACATCAAATCAATAAATTTAAATTTCTAAATCAAATGATTATAATATTAACGAGTAAGAGGTCTAAGTTCAACCTCTACATCATCATTTAGTCAATATCAAATTAAGTGATCTATTTGATGTGCTGTAATAACATTAGTACAAACTTTGTACTTGTATACCAATGCATAATGTTTTTCAGAACCGATGTGAAATAAAAGCCAAGATTAAGAAAATAGCAGAAAAAGAAAGTAAGTTAAAGTAATTGGATGGGAAATCGGGAACAGCTGTGATGGGCTTTGCCGGAGAGTAGTGGTGGTGATTGTGGCGATTGTGTGGTGGTGGTAAGATATATGGAATGTTATTATTCCGTCAGCCATCAATTTTTGAAGTTAAAATGTAAAACTGGAATCACTTTAAAGGGAGAGACTGACACATACACAACCCCCGATTTCAGATTATGGGTGATTTTCCCATATTTCGGATGAGTCAACATCAGCATTTATTCAATGACACTACCTGCTTCAAGACCCTGAGCACTACGGTGATTAATACAGACTACGATGTATCCTTTTCGGATCACACCGCTATGTCATGAGAGTTAATTAATTCTTCCATTTTTCCCTTAATCTTTATCATGAAGATTCATCGGCATATGACAATGACTATTAATTGTATTTTGATCACAAACCAAATACCTGTGTGCATCTTACATACCTTAAAAAAATGATCTCCAGTCACGTGACGATTTAAATCTTATAGCATTAAGAAAAGACATGTTAAATCCATTTATTCCTGTTTCATTAAAAAAAAAAAAATTCTGCCAACTTATGTATTTTCAGAAGAATAGAAATAAAACTTAAAAGTGTTAATGCAAAAAGTCATAATATAGGACCGGGCGATAGGCAAAAATAACACTTTCGATATATATATATATATATAATTCTTAATACTTGTTGCAACAACATAAGTGAAATTTTAGGCCAAGGGGAGATCAATTGATCACAGAATATATATTGTCAGCCAAAAAAAGTAATATCACCTTAATGTGTAGGGCGTGGATGCAATTACTGCAGTTAAATATGCATAAAAACTGATGGGAATGTCTATTATCAACTTAACATACCAATTCGATCAAACATGAAGAGGTGTATATCATGAAAATCCACCCGAGCTATAAAATACACATATTATATATTTATTATAATTAAAACCAAGGTTAAATAATATAAATAGTCAAAAGATATGAGAGGCAATTTGGTTTTTTAGGATCAAGGTATTTAAACCTCACTTAATTTATTGCTTTCCTTTTTACTATTCGCACAGTTACAATCACAGAGACTTTTTTAGAGACTCACAAAACGACCTAACGAAAAGTAACAAGATCAACCCCTTTTCATCAAATAAGGGTTGTGATAACTAAGATGCACACTTTTGATGATAGATTCATGGGTCTAAGTGAATTTGATGACTTGTTGTTGGAGTTGGAATAAGGAGTGAAACAGAATAGATGTGGGATCAAGCAATTTGAGAATTCCAATCATAAATTGAAATAAGTAAGTGCACAAATCCATATAATGTATTAGGATTAACAAGTTAATGGAACCAATTCAACTTAGATTCATAGAAATTAAGCTAAGGAGCAAATTAAAGAAGAGGAAAAATGACTTGTGATGGAATAGTGGAATACATGGCCAGGTATATGCCCATGTACTTGCCTGTATTGAAACACGAATGTGTACAGAAAGGTACATAGTTATAAAACATGCATGTGTACTTAAGTATGTCGAATTGTGAAAGTTCAAAAAAAGGTACATGGTCACATTAACTATACTTAATGTATAGTAGAGATGAACAAGTGATGGGTGTCGAATCCAACAAAAATAAAACCTACTCCTAGACAATTATATGATTTGCATATAGTGGTGAGTAGGGTCGAATCCATAGAGATTGGTTAAACTTATTTCTATTCAAGGAGAAAAAAAAGGGAAAAGAAAAATGGGGGGTTTTGTTTGTGAATCAAAATAAAGTAAAATAAGATAAGAAAATCGGATATTAATAAAAGCCTAGCCAAAGGAATCAAGATAGTTTAATTCTAGGAATTGATCATCAATGCAAATGTTTTCTATTCTTAGTTCTAGATAAACTGGTTATGGTTATTAACAAGCTCTAACAACCTATCTCTCCTTACTTCCTCGATAACCTCAGACAAGCGCTTTGAATTATTTCTCTTATTGATTAAACAACCCTAGACAAGCGCTTAGGATTTAATCTATCAATAGCATTAAGATCTAGAGAGACCACCAATTCATGCCAGTAGATTATAAGATAACCTATTTAAACATGATCACACACCTCCATAACATGAATTCGATCATCTCTTTTATAACCAAACATGTTATTGCGTCACTAAGACTAGAACAATCAAACAATTACGGATTTGACGTGCTAGTTGACAATATATTAACTTGCTAATTGAGTAGAAGAGCTCTATTCATACCAATCAACAAAGATAATAATGACAAAACAATCAGAAGATATATGAATACTCGAAAGCAAAGAATAGAATAAATACAAGTCAATTAGACCTCACAATTCGTGGAGAATTAAACATCTATGACCCTTTGGCTAGAAACGTAGCTTAGCTACTCATGTTCATCAATAAAACGAAAAATAAAAATAAAAACATAATGAACCCGGTTGCCTGCTCTGCCTCCGCGTTTCCTTCTTGTCTCCAAGGTGATTCAAGATTCAAAGATTCAAAAGTTCAAAAGTTGTCCTAACCCTCTAGGGTTGGTTCTATTTATATTGTTAGGGAGATGGCATGTGATCTTTTGCTAGCAAGATACGAAAATATCTTTCCTTTTCCAAGTAGATTTTGAGAAGTGAAGATTCGTCTGCCTGGCACGCCCCAACACACGGCCGTGGTTCAAGCCGTGCCATCCTCTGTGCATATTCTTCAAGTCTTCATCCGCGCCCAGTGTGAACCACGGTTACACACACGGCAAGAGTTCAAGCCGTGCCTTAATCTGTGCATAATCTACAAGTCTTCATCCATGTCCAGTGTGTACCACGGTTACACCCACGGCTAGATTTTGAGCCGTGCCTTCATCTGGTTGATGTTCCACACTTTCTTCTCCTTGGCACACCTAGCTTCCACCACGGCTTCAAGCACGGTTTCTCCCACGGCTTCCACCACGGCCGTGCCTTAAGCCGTGTCTCTCTCTGTTGAAAGTCCTCATTTCCGCCTTCTTGTCCAGTGTGTAACACGGTTTGAGCCTTGGCCGTGCCTCAAACCGTGCTTCCTCCGGTGGTGTAATTCCTTGTCTTGATCCAAGTTGTAGATGACTTCTCTAAAATACTTGAATTAGCATCCTTGACTCCATTTAACCTGATTTATCACGATGATAGAATTAAAGTACCATTTCCTTATGATTTCTATAAAATCAATAATAATTTAACATAATTTATACTATAAAGATTGAGTATAAAATGGCTCTATCAACAAGGTTAAAATTGGAATGGAAATTTAGAGCCTTAGCATATTGCTACTCAATAGTGACATATGGTTGGCTATACTGCTTCAAGTTCTGGAGCGTTAGATGAGCAAATTAAAGCATACCAAGTCTATCAAATTAATTTTGTTGAAGTATTAATTCTAGTTTGTTCCAGTTCTAAACTAGAAAATCATTATAAAAAAAGCGTCATGTACGATTTAAAGCTGCAAAAGTTTTTGCGCAAAGTTTACTAAGGTTATGATGTGCCTAAATGATCAAATTCGAGCACATGAAACCAATTGAAGAACTACTTCAACAAATCCCAAAAATGGCGTGAAGAAAAATTTCCAAATGAACCCTAATTGTATGAGCAACTTGCTCTGATACCAAAAGATGATATGCTTAATAGATCAAATTCAATCTCATGAAATTAATTGAAAGATCAATTAAAAAAATCTACCAAAATGGCGTGAATTCAACAAACTTTAAAACCCTTAACTGTCAAATGATAATCACGTAAGTAATAATGAGAATTACAATTCATAATTTGCAAGTTCCAAAATGGATTACACTAAACACAATCAAAAGGATATGAAATCAAATTGAATCAACCTTAAAAATTATGTGAATGTTACACTAAAAAGACAAACTAATTCCTCACCAGATATGACTCACTAATAGGGAATTAGGATGGATTTGACGTTGTTGATGTTACGCACAACAAGAATCAAATCCCACTCACCACACTTCACTCAAGAAATGATAAGAGTATGTGAAAAGGAGGTAGCCCTCACGGTTCAATTATGAAAAATATGGTTTAAGAAGCTCTCACAAACCCTACTTTAGCAAGTATTTATATCTGCTCCAATTAGGGTTAAAATGTCCAAATATTTATGTTTATGCCACTAATGTGGCTGGTCCTAATTTAACAAATAAAACAAATTAAAATGTCCCAAAAATGATTGCAGAGTAACTGGTTCAAAAATAAAATTACAAGTACAAAAGAATGGTCTTTAAAGAGCCGGTTCGTTAAGTTAATTGTAATTACAGTGGGCCATTGGATGTGAGTTCGACGATGTTCCCAATTTGATAGGAATAAAAATCCGACAAGACCTATCATTAGGGGAAGAACTGAAGGATTTCAAATCTTGGCGTTGAGGGCCTATTTTGAACAGATTGACCCCAGAATTATTTATATATTAACCTCTTTTCTATTATTGTTGTATTATGTATTCCAACAGGCACACTTATCATATTCTATAGGGCCATGGACAAACTCTCTCAGACTCAGCTTGTGGGTTATCCATGGACCGACCTGAACCGGCGATGAGTTGGGCCGATGGATCCTATAGAAGACCGGCATCTTGAAGACCATTTCTTTTATATATTTATTCTTTTATGAACTATTTTGGTTGTATTTTGGTTTTGAGACACTTTTATTTCCATGTAATTTTCATTTAGGGCTAGCCACCTTAAAAGTGGCAAACTTGTAATTTTGAGCACTTTTTAACCCTAGAAGTAGCAAGTATAAATACTTGCTTAAGAGAGGGTTTAGGGAGCTTATTTTTGCAGAACACACACTCTCTTTTCACGTGTGAATTAGGGTTCATACCTTGGTTCCAACTCTTATCAATTTCAATTCCAAGACTTGAAATTGTGGCGAGTGCAACAATTGGAATTTGTGAGTCATATCAATTCCTACTTGTTGTGATTTCTTTTCCTCTATAGTGTGTTGTATCTAGGGTTGATTAGAGATAGTTCTTGGTCAGATTTACATCTTATTGTACACGAATTCATTTGATTATTTGAAAGAATTATCAAGTTGATTCAATTCATCATTAAGGATTTCTTTGCTAGCGTGAATTTCACCATTTAGAAAAGGGATCTTCCTTCACGGTTTTCTTTGTCAAATTGAGGCTTGATTTTCATGGATTATATGATATTAGAAGTGTTATTAGAAGCCATTTCCATTGTGGTATTCAGATTATATCACTAGTAGGTTGAATTTCATCATTTCAACATTAGGGTTCACTAGAAAAGTGCCATTTTTGGGATCCGATTTTGCCTAGACTTGAGATATCTTTTCTTAAGTCTTTTGAATGTGCTTTAAAGTGTGATTAGGCACATCACAATTTGATCAACAGTGTAGGTCATGTGGCATCTTGTGAAGGCTGATCACTGTACCTGCTATATTACCATTCAAACATTATTAGATAAAGAAAATGTATACATGTGAGTGATTTGGGTCATCATCCAAATCAGGTTGCCTGACTATCGGGATCGCAAGGTAGATTCTCATCATCTCCTCCAGCCTTTGAAAGATTTACCCTCAAATCTAGAGGGTCATTTCTTAGACTGAACCCAAATGCCTTTGTTACCCTATTTGCCCGATTGTTAGAAGAAACAGAAGTAGTCTTGATCTACTCTTGGAATTCGTGTACCTCTGATAGAGACATAGGTGTCAATACTATTTCGAAACCTTCCCTTTCGAAACATGTAGGTGTTTCTGAATTCGTCTTGTAACACCTTCCTATTAAACATCCAGGGTTTACCTAAAAGTAAATGAAAGGTACAAATAGGAATCACACTACACAGGATCTCATCATGATATTTCTTTCTAACACTTACTGGCACCTTTGCCTTTTGTGTAACACATATTCTATCCCGATTGTCTAACTAATGCAAATTATAAGGACTAGGATATGGACTAGTGGACAGTTGTAATTTGTCTACTAATGTAGCAGATATAACATTAGTGCAACTACAACTATCAATGATCAATACACAAAAGTTACCTCTGATCTTGCAAGAAGTGTGGAATATGTTCTCCCTCTATTTGTCCCTAGCATCAGGAGATATAGTTAAAGCCTTGTTGATAAGTCGCAAAATACCCTTATCTAGAGTAATGAAATTGTGCTTTATTGTTGAATTTTTAGATGATTTGTTGAAGAAAAGGATGCTTAATGGAATGAATGTCAATTTCAGGATTTTCTAGAGTATTTTGGAGCTAAGGGAAGGAGTTTTGAAGAGTCGGATCAAGTTTGGAAGGAATTGGATATAATACATGTGAAGAAAAGAATTCTGGAAAGTACACAAGCGAGATACACGCCCATGTACTTTGCTTGTGTATACTGAAGTGGATGTCTGGAAAGTACACGAGTGAGATACACGCCCATGTACTTTGTTTGTGTATACTGAAGTGGATGTCTAGAAAGTACACGAGCAAAGTACACGCCCATGTACTTTGCTTGTGTATCTAAGTTTTGTTGCTGTGCAACGATGTTTCAAATACACGACCAATGTACACTCCCATGTACTTACTCGTGTATATTCACATAAGGACGCTTGGAAGAAAGCACGAGATACACGAACGAGGTACACTACTCGTGTATCCACTCGTGTATGTATCAAACCCGGGTACATGTATAAATAGACCGTTAGTTGCCCTAGAGGCCAGGTTACGAATTTTGTGCTTGCTCTGACTCTCATAACAGCAGGGGAAAGAAGATTCCGTCAATTCAAAAGGAGATTGAAGACCCACGAAGAAGAAGATTCTATCTTTAAGGGCTGTGACTATGAATTTTATTTATTCTTCCAGTAATTGTATTTCGTTTGTCCAATTTATGGAGGAGTAGACTCTAAATCTAGATTTTATTCAAAACTTCTCTGTCATGTGATGAAGATTCGGTTTTTAATGCGAAGTTGTTGACTTTCTTATGATTAATTGCATGCCCTTTAATTGTTTCTTAGATTCATAGATCCGAAATATGAATTTATGCATGATATCATATTAGTTAATTGAGAAATTGCTTTTATGATTAGATTTAATGCAATTAATGAGATTTGATTGTTCTTCTAGAGATAGGAAACAAGAGTCTTCTGTTTACATCGATTATTTTGATGCGAATTCATGTGCTTTATGCAATTTTAGGTTGCTATTAATTAAGGAGAGATCCTATTTGATAAACCTAGGATTAGATAGGTTAATATACTTGAGAAAGTAGTTAAGTTGACTAGGGAATTCGACAGTATAAGAAGTCAATTATTCCAATCTTCATAAATCGAATGAATTACATGATAGAGAAGGAGTAGAATAAGATATAGGTTGCTTTTGTTAATTGGTAAATCTTCAGAACCATTGTTGTTAGCGAGTTATTAGTTTTAAGATTAGAGTAATTAAGTTTCAACCAACATATTTAAGCGTCGGTTAGATAATAGGAACGAAGTTAGTACTAGTAGTTGGTGTATCTCTATGGGACGACCCTGTATTTGACACTATATTACGTTCACGGTAGGTACACTTGCCTATTGCAACGTAGTTAGAATTAGGAACAGGCATTATAAATATTAAAACTACGATTGGCAATGATCAAGTTTTTGGCGTCGTTGCCGGGGATACGCCAATATTAGAAACACTTTTTACTTATTAATTTAACCAATTTATTTCTTTCTTATTTTTTTTCCTTTTTCTTCCTGAGAATTTGGAGCTCATAATTGATTTGTATTATGTTTATAGTGCATGACCAGAAGTCGCTCCAAGGAACTTGCTGTTTTTAATCCTGAGCTAGAGAAAATTGTTCGTCATTATCAGAAAAAGCAACACTCGACGGAGTCAACATCATTTGGTATTGAAGGAGAATTACCGAAGGAAGAAATGGCTGATCAAGTCAATAATTGTGCTCAAGAGCTGAATCAAGGAAATGTTGTTGTGAATCCCCCAAATCATCAACTGGTTGATAATAGAGATGGCCGAGTTAATGAGCCACCTAGAACCAATTTTGATTTTGCCAGGCCAAACTTGATAGGCGTTAGCTCTAGCATAGTCCGTCCTCGAGTGGAGGCAAATAATTTTGAACTTAAGCCTGCCGTGATTCAGATGGTGCAGCAATATACTCAATTTGATGGTTTATAGGATGAAGATCCAAATGCGCATATCCAACTCTTTCTGGAGAAATGCGATACCTTCAAATTTAATGGAGTTAGTGATGATGCAATCCGCCTCAGGCTCTTCCCATTCTCTTTGAAAGGCAAGGCTAAGCAGTGGCTGAATTCTTTACCGAGGAACTCCATTACTACATGGCAAGGTCTGATTAAGAAGTTTATGGACAAATTCTTCCCTCCTTCAAAGATCGCTAAACTTCGAGCTGAGATTCAATCTTATCATCAGTATGACATTGATAAATCTATTTTTACTCTTATAATTGGAGATGATTAAGTTAATTTTTGAGATAATTGGGAGTGAAAATATAAGATTATGATGCTTAATTGATTTATATTTCATGTTCAGGTGTGGAAAAGGAGGATTTGATGAAAAGTATTTAAATTCAAGACGAATTGGAGATAAAAGCAAGTAAAAAGGGAATGCTTTGAAGTTAAAGGAAGTCACACGGTTTAACAAATGGCCGTGTGAAGGAATCAGGAAACTACATGGTTCAGATACACGCCCGTGTATCCAACCGTGTATCAGCGTGGAAGAAGAGTTTTCAGGACAGACCAGTACACGGTTGGAATACACACCCGTGTAATCAACCATGTATGAAGAACAAAGAAGACAGAGGAATACACGGCTATTACAAACGGTCGTGTGGGATATACACGCCCAGAGTTCACTGATTTAGAGAGATACACGGTTTATCTACACGCCCGTGTAGTATGACCATGTGTCTATCGAAGGAAAGATATCTTCAAATCGATTTTAAATCTTTCGTCCATATTTGAAGGATATCTCCTACACGCCAAAGAGGAAGCTACCCTAGGTATAAATAGTCGTCTTAAGAGAGAGAAAAAGGAAGGAGAGGAAGGAGAGTTTTCAAAAGAGGAGGCCAAGAGGCCGAAAGGCCGAGGAGGCCAAAGGGACAGAAAAGAAACGATGAAAGGATGAGAAAGGAAGAAGACGACACTGAAGGACTCATACACATGGGTTTTCTATTTCTTTTTCATTCTATTTCATTGAGTTATATCTTGAAAATCCTTAGTGGCTAGTTGTTTCATTCCCGAACCTTATGAATTCTAATTGTCATGTAATATGGGATTGATTGCATAGTTAATGAATATTGGAATTCTTTGAATTTATTCATGTTGTTCGTGTAGTGTTGCTAATTTGATGTATGTCCAACATTGAGTTTGCATTGATTTCTTAGAAGATGATTGGGAAATCTCTTGTTTGAATAGATCTTACATGAATAAAGGAATTCGTATGTAACCTAGGGATAGAGAACGTGAATTTTCCGTATTAGGTTAAATTAGATAATTTGATCTAATTGAGGGTTCAAGAGTGTTAATGCAATTCTAATTGATTTTGATAGAAGAGGGATCTTTATCAAAGCGATTAGGGTTAGGAGCTAGTGATTCTGGGAAGAACATTAGCTTAGTGTTAGATACTCCGCGGTTTAGAGATAACCATTGCTTGTTAACTAGTTTATTGAAAGGGTAAAGTTGCATGACAATTAGAGGAGTAGTAAGGGTAGGGTATATTCTTAGTTATCAGATTAATAATCAAGTTATAGTATTATTTTTAATTGCTAAAGGTTTTGTTAAGTATTCTTAATTTAATCTGAAACCTCTCGAATTTGTGCGGTTAGATAGTTGGTTTAAAGTTAGTATCAGTACTTGCTGATCCTTGAGGAGACGATACCCGAACTCAACTCTATACTATTATAATTTGATAGGTGCACTTGCCTACTTGATCGTAACAGAGAGTCATAGAAAGGGATTTTTAATTTGAGTGATTGCGATCATCAATCAACAGACATAGAGACTTTGTATGAAACCTGGGAGAGATTCAAGGACTCAATGCGGAAATGCCCACACCATGGGATCCCAGAGTGGCTTCAAGTTCAGATATTTTATAATGGGTTGAACTATCAAACGAGATAAACAGTAGATACCGCAGCTGGTGGCACCTTGAACCATAAAACTCCTAAAGAAAGTTTGACTCTTTTTGAAGATATGGCCGCGAATAATTATGAATGGTCACATGGTAGGGGTAGAGAAAAGAAGGTGGCAAGCATTCTTGAAGTGGATGTGGCAACTTCTATCATGTCCAAAGTTGAGGCTTTATCTAGAAAGATCGACGGGTTAGCTGTCTCACAACATCAGCTGGCTATTGTGGAACCCTCAGGTGGTGAGGAAGGGTAAACAGAGCAAGTGGATTATTTGGGAAACCCAATTCGGCCCTAGAACAATCCATACAACAATACTTATAACCCAGGATGGAGAAATCACCCAAATTTTTCTTGGACTAACAACAGTAATATTCAGAAGGGCAATCCGAATCCTCCACCAAGTTATCAGAGGCCAATGGTCCAGAGTTCCAAACCGCCAATTGAAGATCTCCTCACAAAATTCATCAAGGATTTAGAAGACAGACAGAAGTCCTTAGATTTGATTATGAAAAATCAAGACTCGGCTCTAAGGAATCATGAGGCATCAATACACAATCTTAAAAACCAGGTCGGTCAGATAGCTAAGCTTCTGTCAGAGAGATCTCAAGGTTCACTACCGGGAAACACGGAAACCAACCCTAGAGAACATGTTAAAGCTGTCATGTTACGAAGTGGTAAGGAACTACAACCAAAGGTTCAAGAAGAAGAGAGTCGGGTGACTAAACCAGCAAAAGAACAAGTAATTCTCAAAGAAGGGGAAAAGCATTCAGAAAAATCACCTAAAGAGAAATCATCACCTCCATTAATCCCAGAATACAAGCCCAATGTTCCTTATCCAGCACGACTCAAGAAGGACAGAACAGATGAGCACTATGGCAGATTTTTAGAGATATTCAAGCAATTGCATATCAACCTTCCACTGGTTGAGGCATTATCACAAATGCCACGATATGCAAAATTTTTGAAAGAGTTGCTATCGAACAAAAGGAAGCTTGAAGAGTTCTCCATTGTAACTTTAGGAGGAGAATGCTCTGCGGTAATTCAGAATAAACTCCCAAAGAAGTTAAAAGATCCAGGGAGCTTTACCATCCCTTGCCTGATAGGGAATTTATCTGAAGAACGGGCATTGGCTAATTTGGGAGACAACATTAATTTGATGCCATACAAGATGTTCTAGAAATTGGGTATTGGAGAGCCGAAACCGACCAAAATGATTCTTCAGTTAGCCGATTGATCAGTCAAATTCCCAAGAGGAGTAGTTGAAGATGTATTAGTGAAGGTGCAAGACTTCATCTTCCCGGCGGATTTCGTCATCCTTGACATGGAAGCAGATGTGGAGGTCCCTCTTATATTGGGGAGGCCATTTTTGGCTACTACTAGAGCCATAATTGATGTTGGGGATGGGAAGTTAGTGTTGAGAATGGGAAATGAAGAGGTCATAGTGAAAATGCCTGACGTCCTTAGACAAAGCTTGCACCATGATGATATATGCTATGCAATCGACTGCCTTGACTTCGCAGTTTCAGATTCATTGCAAGACTTATCGATTGGTGATGCATTGGAATTGTGTTTGATGAATGGGGAGAAAGAGCAACCTGAAAATATGGTGATTAAAGCAGTTGTCAATCAGCTTAATAATAATCCTGAGTTGAGAGAAGAAAGAAGCTTTGAAGGTATGAATAGATCCACCATTCAGAGATCGAAACCTTCAATTGAGGAACCACCTGAGTTAGAATTGAAACAACTGCCATATTACCTTCAATATGCATTTTTGGAAGAAGATTCTAAACTTCCAGTCATAATTGCATCAAATCTGGATCAAGATCAGCAGGAAAGGTTATTGCATGTCCTGGGGCAACACAAGAAAGCAATTGCATGGAAAATTGCAGATATAAAGGGGATTAGCCCATCGTTTTGTACACACAAAATTTTGATGGAAGATTGTGTCAAGCCAGTGGTACAACCGCAGCGCTGACTTAATCCAAATATGAGAGATGTTGTAAAAAAGGAAGTCATCAAATTGCTTGATGTAGGAATGATCTACCCGATTTCTGATAGCTCATGGGTGAGCCCCATTCAAGTAGTTCCGAAGAAAGGCGGTATGACTGTAGTACCGAATGAAAAAAATGAACTCATCCCGATGAGAACTATCACTGGATGGAGAGCTTGTATAGATTACCGCAAGCTAAATGACGCATCTCGAAAGGATCATTTTCCTCTTCCATTTGTGAACCAAATGCTTGAAAGGTTAGCTGGTCATGCATATTACTGTTTCCTTGATGGGATGTTTGGATATTTTCAGATTCCTATCGCACCCGAAGACCAGGAAAAGATGACATTCACATGCCCTTTTGGGACCTTCGCTTATCGACGCATGCCTTTCGGATTATGCAATGCTCCAGCCACCTTTCAGCGATGCATGATGGCTATTTTTGAAGATATGGTAGGAGACAAGATGGAAGTATACATGGATGATTTTTCTATTCTTGGGAATTCTTTTGATGAGTGTCTACACCATCTTGAGTTAGTGTTGCAATGTTGTGAAGACACTAACCTGGTCCTAAATTGGGAAAGTGCCATTTTATGGCAAAAGAAGGTATTGTCTTGGGTTATAAAATCTCCAAGAAAGGTATTTTCAAGGTGAATGGTCAAAGGCTTAAGCATTACTTTGGGGACCAAACAGTTTTGGAAGAAAAGGAGGAGCTGAACCTCATTCTCATCTCCATTTGAGCTCCACCGGTTCATTACGTCGAGCTAACGACGTTAAACAACACGCTTCTTGGGAGGCAACCCATGTTACTTAAGTAAGTTTTTTTCTTTTTTCTTTTCTTTTTATCATCCGTTGTTTTGGGAGTAACTTGTGCAGGACAGCAAGCTACAGAGGGGCTAACCAAGTTTGGATTTTATGAAAGTCGCCTTAATAGAGCTTCTTTTAAGCTCTAAGTGTAGGGAAATTCAGGATGGGAGACCTTTTCAAGAGAATGCAAGATGAAGTGATGACAGGTATGTACTTTGATCTGCACAAGCGGGTACACTAGTCATGTATCCGGGTTTTTCACACATGCTAGAGGGTGTCTAAATTGACTTTGCAATACCAAAGGGGAATATGTCATGGCGTGCCCTCCTATGCACTTCAAAATATGCTCATTGTGTAAATATCAGAGATACACGAATAATGTACACGCTCGTGTACCTGGTCGTGTATCTAACCCACAGAATGCACAATTCGATACACGAACAAGGTACACGCTCGTGTAACTAGTCGTGTATCTGACCCACAGAACACTCCCTCTATATACACGAACAAGGTACACGCTCGTGTACCTGGTCGTGTATTTAACCCACAGAATGCTCTCCCAGATACACGAACAAGGTATACGCTCGTGTACCTGGTTGTGTATCTACCTACAGAATGCTCTCCCATGATACACGAACAAGGTACAGGTTCGTGTATCTAACCCACATAATAGAATCCAAAGTATACGACTAAAGTACATGACCGTGTACTTTGGTCGTGTATCTAATTTTTTTGCTCGTACTATAAAACGACTCCTCACTTCACTCTTCCATTTACACGACCCATTCTCCATTCGTGTATTTGACCCACTCACTCCCACTCTACTCCTCCATACCGTGGTTCTCCTTTCCACACTATAAACTTCTTCCATTTCAAGGATTCAAGGTAAGTAAGTTCTCTCTTCTTCTTCTTCAATACTTATTGCAATAAGGTTGCTGCTCGGTTTTCTTTTACGACTACCATACATGCTTGCATCTATGATGATGGTATGATGAGTGATTTCGCATTGTGGAAGTCGATTGCCGATAGATCAGTAGACATTTTGAACTCACGTGAATGCATGTATGATTGATGTCTTGAGTGGCTACCAAATAAGTGAATCGACAGTTAGGGTTTGAACATGAATATTTGGGATTTTGATTTTGTGGGTTTTTGGAACAATGTTGTTGTGTTTCTTTTCCGATCTTCTTCTTAGAAACCAAGTTATGAGGCCATTTTTTTCTTATGATCACTAAACTATCGCACCTAGCTTCTTAGAACCAAGATTTGAACTTTATCATTTGATGATGCTTTGGGTGTGTTGTAGTTACATTGTTGGCCTTCAGGAAGGTAGGTTGATAATAGACTAAAGCCACAAGACCTGATTGTGAGCGTTCCTATGGTAATTTGTGCATGTATTAGATGGGCAGATACACAACTAGGTATACGGTTGTGTACCTTGGTTGTGTATCTCAACTGTGCTATCCTCCTCCTTGTTTCGGAAACCCAATGCAAGTCCTATCATTTTCTTTGTGTACTTAACAAACCTACCCTATTTTGAGACCATTGTGATTGATTCAAATGGTCACAAAGACTTGTGCAGTTAAACCAAAGTTTACTAAGAAGAAGAAGACCACCCCTGCTAAGAGGAAGCAGGATGGTGCTAGTTCATCCTCATCGACATTCTGCTAGCTATGCAATTGGTCCATCACCTATTGAATCCCGGGAAGTCTCAATTCCTTTTCTTTTTATTTTTTCTTTTTACCTCTTTATTTCTCATTACGTTCTTGAATGATAAAGACATTGGGGACAATGTCTCAATCTAAGTGTGGGGAAGGGGATACTAAAGAAATTTGATAAGGGTTGTGCTGAATTGTATGAGTCATTCAAAAAAATTTCCCCTAATTTTTGTTTTTCTCTTTTTGCTTGATAATCGAATTTTGAAATCATGATTGCAAATTACATAGTATTGTAGCATTTAGTGAATGAATTCCTCTAAAAGAGTGTTGTGCATGTCACCTTTGTCTTCTTTGGAACATTGATACTTAGTCAAAGTTATGGGATAAAATCGTTGTGAAACTCAAAGATCTTGAGAGCTATGTAATCTTTCATGAAAGGGAAAATGAAATGATTCTCTTGGTGATCCTTCTTAGAAGATTTCTTTAAAGTAATAATTTAATGAAAGCATGTTATACTTGAAAAATAAAGGATTGGTTAGTATGGGCAGGCTTTGGTCCCTCAAAAGAGCGAAGTTTGACTCCGCTACTAACTAGTCAAAATAATAAGTTAAGGTAATAGAGATTCGATGGGGTTCCTTTAAAACCTGGTCACCTAAGGTCGTCTGGCCTGGGATCGGCCGACCGAGGAAATTACCGTAATAAAATGAAATACCATAAAGCCAAAAGTTGAGAGGGTCTTGTAACTCGAGTAATTAAGCCCATAGGAACGCCCTCAATTGAGGGGATAACGTTCGTTAACTTGGGTGACGAGCCTAGGATTATAGGCAGAAAACTCGTTACATGGGTTGCAAGATTCCAAAAAAAAAAAAGAAAAAAAAAAGGATGAAACCAGTGTGAACTATTACAAAGAATAAAATCTTTGAAGAGATCAACCAAAAAGGAGGAGGAATCCAGGGAAAACATAGATGCAATGTATTTTCATTATTGATTGCTTCACTAAGAGAGATAATTGAGAAGATATTAGATTTTTTAATGGTGGTTGAAATGTACCACGTTTTCTTTTGCTTTGATTGATCTTGTGTCTAATTTTGATCATGAAAGCCATTGTTAAAATGACAAGGGTAAAGATTGGTCTACTCTGATTAATCCTAGAAATTTGACTAAAGTATCTTTATTACAATACTTTCATGATAAGGTGAGAAGCACACATCAGATTGAGGGATTGCATTGAGCTTTAATGATTAAAATTCACAAATGCTAATATCTGAGTAGTTTTATTTGGTAACGACAATCATGATTAATGAGAAGTTTGATCAATGTTTTGTTTTGCTTGAAGACAAGCAAAGACTTAAGTGTGGGGAAGTTTGATAAGTCGCAAAATACCCTTATCTAGAGTAATGAAATTGTGCTTTATTGTTGAATTTTTAGATGATTTGTTGAAGAAATGGATGCTTAATGGAATGAATGTCAATTTCAGGATTTTCTACAGTATTTTGGAGCTAAGGGAAGGAGTTTTGAAGAGTTCGATCAAGTTTGGAAGGAATTGGATACAATACATGTGAAGAAAAGAATTCTGGAAAGTACATAAGCGAGATACATGCCCATGTACTTTGCTTGTGTATACTGAAGTGGATGTCTGGAAAGTACACGAGTGAGATACACGTCCATGTACTTTGTTTGTGTATATTGAAGTGGATGTCTGGAAAGTACACGAGCAGAGTACACGCCTATGTACTTTGCTTGTGTATCTAAGTTTTGTTGCTGTGCAACGATGTTTCAAATACATGACCAATGTACACTCCCATGTATTTACTCATGTATATTCACATAAGGACGCTTGGAAGAAAGCACGAGATACACGAACGAGATACATTACTCGTGTATCCGCTCGTGTATGTATCAAACCCGGGTACATGTATAAATAGATCGTTAGTTGCCCTAGAGGCCAGGTTACGAATTTTGTACTTGCTCTGACTCTCATAACAGCAGGGGAAAGAAGATTCCGTCAATTCAAAAGGAGATTGAAGACCCACGAGGAAAAAGATTCTATCTTTAAGGGCTGTGACTATGAATTTTATTTATTCTTCCAGTAATTGTATTTCGTTTGTCTAATTTATGGAGGAGTAGACTCTAAATCTAGATTTTATTCGAAACTTCTTTGTCATGTGATGAAGATTCGTTTTTTAATGCGAAGTTGTTGACTTTCTTATGATTAATTGCATGCCCTTCAATTGTTTTTTAGATTCATAGATTCAGAATATGAATTTATGCATGATATCATATTAGTTAATTGAGAAATTGCTTTTATGATTAGATTTAATGCAATTAATGAGATTTGATTGTTCTTCTAGAGATAGGAAACAAGAGTCTTCTGTTTACATCGATTATTTTGATGCGAATTCATGTGCTTTATGCAATTCTAGGTTGCTATTAATTAAGGAGAGATCCTATTTGATAAACCTAGGATTAGATAGGTTAATATACTTGAGAAAGTAGTTAACTTGACTAGGGAATTTGACAGTATAAGAAGTCAATTATGCCAATCTTCATAAATCTAATGAATTACATGATAGAGAAGGAGTAGAATAAGATCTAGGTTGCTTTTGTTAATTGATTAATCTTCAGAACCATTGTTGTTAGCGAGTTATTAGTTTTAAGATTAGAGTAATTAAGTTTCAACCAACATATTTAAGCGTCGGTTAGATAATAGGAACGAAGTTAGTACTAGTAGTTGGTGTATCTCTTTGGGACGACCCTGTATTTGACACTATATTACGTCCACGGTAGGTACACTTGCCTATTGCAATGTAGTTAGAATTAGGAACAAGCATTATAAATATTAAAACTACGATTGGCAACGATCACTTGTGCAACACATTAATTGGTAAATACTGTTCACCTGCTCCCTCCTCATGTGTCTCAACATTTTGATCGTCATAGTATTCCTGTAATGCTATGGATAGGTTTGTAAGCTCGATAGGTTCTTTCTCATCCTCATCTTCTTCTCCAATACCCTCCATAACTGTCATGACTCTCTTATTAGGACACTACGTAGCCATATGCTCAAATCCCATGCATTTAAAGCATTTAATTTAGCATAATTTCCCACTAGTTATTCTTGGTATAGTCTGCCTAACATCAGGTCCTATTATGTCTTTACCCTTCCTAGAAGTCATTTTCTCCCTATTTATGTTGGGGGTAGCTCTGTCCACTACCCTGACTGGTTCACCTACTACCTTTAGTCCTCTCGATTGACCATTAGCTCCCATGGGCATGGTAGTAACATTGGGCCTACTAGTAACCCTAAAGGGATTGGATCATCTCTACCTTTCAACTTTCAAGGCTAACTGTATAGCCTCATCAAGTGTACTATATCTCTGTAGCTCAACTACACATGTGATCTCATATTTTAGCTCGGATACAAAGTGTGCTAGGGTTTGCTCTAGAGGCTCTACTAACCTATATCTGATCATTAGGGTTTCAAATTCCTGTACATAATCATCTATTGTTTTGCCTCCCTGTCTCAAAGTCTAAAGATGCATAAATAGTTTCTACTTGTAGTGTTTAAGAATAAACATCTTCCTCAAAACCCTCTTCATATCTCTCAAGGTATGAATTTCAATCTCTCCATCCCTCTGCCTGCTGATCACCAAATTCTTCCACCATAAGGCGGCATACCCTATTGATGTGCCTAAAACCAAGATTAAGCACATACAAAAACAACCTAAATATCAACCTCAAAAGACAAGATCAAATTCGGTTTATAAGAGAGAATTTGCGTGAAACCTAATTGATGGATGATGAATCAAATGATAAAATCAAGGAGATGAAATCCACAAAGATGATAATCCTCAATTGAATCAATTAACCAACTTAAATTCCAAGAGAATCCTAATCAACAATACACAAATTCAAACTGTGATCCTCCTTACAACAAAGAAATTCCACGCCATAAGTATAATGACAAATTGATGGTATTAACAAGTGCTAAAAACCAATCAATTATGCAATGATAATTTGATTACAAATGTAATCAAAATCTGTCTAAGAAGACTTCAATCTAACCCTAGATATGACTCACTAGAGATGAAAGGAAACACAATAATAAGAAATTGATATAACTCACAATTCCCCCTTGTTGCACTCGCTACAATTCCAATTCTTGGGATTGAAATTGATAAGAGAAAATGAACTAGGAAGAATCCTAATTCCCTCACATAAAGTGTATGTTCAAATATGAAAAATAGCCTCTTCAAACCCTACTTTAAGCAAGTATGTATACTTTCTCCTTTTAGGGTTAGAAAATACACAAAATTACAACTATGCCACTTTTAGGGTGGCCGGTCCTAAATGAAAATTACAATCAAAATGAAAATGTCCCAAAAGAAAATACAACATAAAATAGTCCATAGAACAATTGCAAAGTACAAAATATTATAAATCTTCATGAGCCAATGCTTCGAAATGGAAACAATCACAACGGGCCTTTAAATGCAAATCTGATGATATCTCAAGGCTATCAACTAATGTAGGATATATTAACATCCCATGGAGAATTATTATTGTACCTGTAAGATTATTTCTCAAATACTTATTAGCATCCCATCATCTCCTTGGGCTTCTGAAAGATTTGCCCTCAAATCTAGAAGATCATTGCTGGAATTGAACCTTGATATCTCTGTTGACCTGCTCTCCCGGCTATCAAATGTAGTGGAAGTAGTTTTGATCTGTTCCTGAAACTGATGTACCTCAGATGGAGTCATAGGTGATAGTACTATGTGAGACTCGCCCATAATGATCATGTAGGTATTTCTAAACCCATCATATAACACCTGCCGATCAAACAACCAAGGTCTACCCAATAGCAAATGGAATGCATGCATAGAAATTACATCACATAGGATCTCATTGCGATATTTTAGCCCAACACTCACAAGCACCTTTGCCCTTAGCGTAACATACATACTGCCTCGATTATCTAACCAATGCAAGTTATAAGGGCTAGGATGTGGGTTAGTAGACAAATGTAATTTGTCTACTAGTGTAGCAAATATAACATTCGTGCAACTACCACTATTAATGATGAGTACACAAATGTTACCTTTGATCCTGTAAGAGGTGTGAAATATGTTCTCTCTCTGAATATCTTTAGCATCAGGAGATATGGTTAGAGCCTTGCGTAACACATTAATAGGTTGATATTGTTCACTTGTAAGCTCCTCATGTGTTTCTGCAGTCTGGTCATCATAATACTCCTACAGTGCTATTGGTAAATCTGTAGGCTCAATCTGTTCCTCGTCAACCTCAACATCTTCCCCAGGGCCCTCCATAACAGTCATCACCCTCTTATTTGGACACTGTGCTGCCATATGCCTAAATCCCATGCATTTAAAGCATTTGATCTTACGTGCTTTTCCACTAGTAGATCCAGGAACAGTCTGCCTCACATCTGGTACTATTACCTCTTTACCCTTCCTAGTGGGTATATTTTCTTTAGCAGTGTTTGGGGTAGTTTTGTCCACTACTCTCACTGTCTCACCTACCGCCTTTCTTTCCCCTGATCGACCGTCAGTTGCTATGGGTCTGTAATAGTATTGGGCCTATTGCTTGGAGCCTTGAACAAGTTAGACCTCCTTTGCCTCTTCACTTTCAAGGCCAACTGAATAGCCTCATCAAGTGTACTATAGCGCTGTAGCTCAACAACACACGCTATCTCATGTGTCAAATTTGAGACGAAGCGTGCTATGGTTTGTTCTGGAGGTTCGATTGACCTACATCTAATCATGAGGGTTTCAAATTCCTGCACATAACCATCCACCGTCTTGCTTCCCTACCTCAAAGTCTATAGTCGCATAAACAATTCTTGTTTGTAGTGTTTAGGAATAAATCTTTTTCTTAACACCCTTTTCATATCCCTCCATGTCTGAATCTCAGCCTTCCTATCCCTATGCCTGTTGATAATTAAAATTTCCACCATAGTGCAGCGTATCCTGTAAACTCGACAGCATCTAATCGGACTCTGGTATTATCATCGATCTCATAACATTCAAAGAGACCCTCAACCTTGTCCTCCCAGTCCAAATAATCATCAACTGATCCCTTGTCGTCATAAGAAGGCATCTGTAACTTCACATATTCCAATCCCCGAGGTGGCTTGAAATCCCTATTCTGATATGGATTAGCCCCAAAGTTGTCATCCCTTTCTTCCCTGTAAGGATGATGATCCCCATCCATCTTTCTATTTAGATTTCCATCTCCCACTACTCTGTCTCTATAAGGGTTTTATGGAGCAACCCGAGGTGGTGCCTGAAGGTTCACCACTGGTGGTTGTGGTAATGTTATCCTATTAATCCTAGTTGCAAAAGTAGCGACTATGGTAGTAAAATCCTAGAGCTATTCTTCTAAAGCCCTCCTACTTACAATATTTTGATCCTGACCTCCACCAACCTGGCTATTGGCTTCATTTCCAATTCCCCTACTCACACTTTCGTTGGACATGTTGTGATTTAAGATGTAATCCCACAAATTTCAGCACACTCCTTCAACAACACCAACCCACACGTTTAACAACCACAATAATGCAATAGCTCACATTCCAAAAAGAATTATAGGCACAAAGAAATAATTTAGTAATCCAAGTAAAGTTCAATAAATGAAGTACACACAAAACTACTTTTAAGTAGTTAGAATTAAATTCAACTACAAGTGCTTAAGTAACTAGTTAATTACTTTCATACATTAATGATTAGTTTGGATTTCAAATTCTACTACTCACTTTCCTTTTTCTTACCTTGATTTCTCACCACTTAAATACACAATTGGAAACAATTAAATACATATACAGTACTCAATTCACCACCATACAACTCCCTTTCTACTCACGGTCCCAATGTGTTCACGCCACTAGCAACAATTTTCTTTACAACATACATCAAAACTCACACCAAATGCACACTCTTCACTAAATTTGCAAAAAGACAACTCCACATACACACCTCTTGATAAATCTATTTTAACTCTTATAATTGGAGATGATTAAGTCATTTTTTGAGATAATTGGGCGTGAAAATATAAGATTATGATGCTTGATTGATTTATATTTCAGGTTCAGGTGTGGAAAAGGATGATTTGATGAAAAATATTTAATTCAAGACGAATTGGAGATAAAAGCAAGTAAAAAGGGAATGCTTTGAAGTTAAAGGAAGTCACACGGTTTTATAAACGGCCGTGTGAAGGAATCAGGAGATTACACAGTTCGGATACACGCCCGTGTATCAGACCGTGTATCAGCATGGAAGAAGTTTTCAGGACAGACCAGTACACAGGTGGAATACACACCCGTGTAAGCCAATCGTGCATTGAGGAGGACACACGGTGGGAATATAAAACCGTGTATGAAAAGAAGACAGAGATATACACGGCTATTGCAAACGGCCGTGTGGGATATACACGCTCAGAGTTCACTGACTCAGAGACATACACGGTTTATCTACACGCCCGTGTAGTATGACCATGTATCTATCGAGGGAAAGATATCTTTAAATCTTTCGTCCATATTTGAAGGATATCTTCTACACGCCAGAGAGGAAGCTACCCTAGGTATAAATAGTCGTCTTTGAAGAGAGAGAAAAGAAGAGAGAGAAGGCAGAAAATACGTACTGGAATTTTGGGAGAACAACAGAAACCAATGGAATTTTCGAGCTTCAATTCTAGAAGTGTTTCACACATGGATTTGATTATTTCGTTTTGTTATTCTTTGAGAACCATGTGTAGCTAATTATATCGTACCCGAATCTTACGAAAGTCTGATTACTATGTGACAATGAGTTTATTGCAAAATTAATGACGATTGAGCATATCTGATTTCATCCATGTTATTTATTATTATTTGTTGATTTGATGTTTGGCCAGCATTAGATTACATTGATTTCGGATAAGTTGATTGGAAAATCTCTTGTTTGAATAGATCATACATCGGATGAAAAGGCTTGTATGCAATCTAGGGATAGAAAGCGTAAGTCTTCCGTATTAGATTGAATGTAATGATTTAATCTAATTGAGGGTTGTGGTATAATCATGCAATTCTGATTGTTGTTAATAAAAGAGGGATCTTTGTTAATACGGTTAGGATTAGGAGTTAGTGATTTTGGAAGAAACATTAACTTACTGTTAGATGCCCCGTGGATCAGAGATAATCAGTATTCATTAATTAGTTTCCTAAGGATTGAAGTCGCATAGTAATTAGATGAGTAGTAAGAGTAAGGTATGCGTTGGAATATTGAATTTGATAATTTAACTCATTGTTTGATATCCTTTGATTTCATTTCTATTAGATATTTTAGTTTAATTTAGGTAATTTGGTTAAATCAATTCACCTCGAAATTGTGCGGTTAGATAGTCGGTTTGAGGTTAGTATTAGTACTTGCTGATCCTTGAGGAGACGATACCTGAACTCAACTCTATACTATTATAATCGATAGGTGCACTTGCCTAATTGATCGCAAGGAAGAGTCGGAGTACAAAGGATTTTAATTTGTGTGATTGCGATACATTCAACAAGTTTTTGGCGCCGTTGCCGGGGATCGGCGATATTAAGAACACTAAACGCTGACTAATCTGACCATTTCTTCTCTTATCATTTGTTATCCTTGGTTTTACTTTCTTATAAAGGGAACTAATTAAATTGGTTTTCTTTGTAGTTTATGACAAGGAGTTCTTCTTCTAAACTCCTTGAATTCGACCCCGAGATTGATCGGACAGTCAGAAGGAAATTAAAGAGTGCCGAACCTGCTGTGAGTGAAGAGGAACTGCTGCTGAGTGAGGGTGAGAATTCAGTAGATAAGAACAGTCAATCAGTGAACAGCAGCGAATCTCATACTGAAGCAATGGCGGACGGACGTAGGACCATGGTTCAGTACGCTAGGCCTACTTTGGGTAGTACCGGATCGTGTATAGTGATGCCTGTAATAGAGGCCAACAACTTTGAAGTCAAGGCCTCTACAATGAATATGATCCACAATCAATGCCAATTTGATGGATTACCTGACGAGGACCCTCATGCTCATATTCAGATGTTCCTAGACATCTGTGTTACCGTTAAACAGAACGGGGTGTCCGATGAGGCACTAAAGTTGCGTCTGTTTCCTTTCACTTTGAGAGGAAAAGCGAGGCAGAGGTTCAGTTCTTTGGACCGGGACTCCATCATGACTTGGACCCAGCTGGCGGAAACATTTTTGGACTATTACTTTCCGCCTTCTAAAACTGCCAGGTTGAGGAATGATATCACATCGTTCCTTCAGTTGGAAAATGAGCCACTCCATGAAGCTTGGTTGCGATTTAAGGACTTACTTAGGCGGTGCCCACACCACCAAATGCCTAACTGGTTGCAAGCCTCAACTTTCTATAATGGGCTTGACTATCCGACGCGACAAACCATCGATGCTGCTGCTGGTGGCACACTTGATGTCAAGACTCCTGAAGAGACTTTAAAATTGTTTGAGAACATGGCCAAGAACAACCATCAATGGAGAAACGCCAGAGCAAGACCGAGAGTGGCAGGTGTTCATGAAGTGGATATGATGACTACCATTGCGGCAAAGGTCGATGCTCTAGCTAGAAAGGTCGATGGGATGGCGATGTCTGCACCACCCCTATATTATCCAACCGATTCATCAACCGATTTCATGGCACAAGAGACTACAGAGCAGATTGATTATGTAGGTAACCATATAAGGCCTCAGAACAACCCTTACAGCAACACCTATAATCCGAGTTGGCGCAATCACCCCAATTTTTCATGGAGTAATCCACAAATCCCTCGGGGCAATGCACCTGCACCGGGATTCCAAAGGCCTCCTCCACCACCTCTTCCAGAAAAGAAGTCCAATCTAGAGGACATGATCTCCAAGTTCATCCAAACATCCGAGCAACGCCAACAATCCACAGAGGCAGCTCTAAGGAATCATGAGGCGTCCATTCATAACTTGGAAACTCAAGTGGGTCAGATAGCAAAATTGCTTTCAGAAAGACCGCAAGGATCCTTGCCTGGAAACACCGAACCCAATCCTCGGGAACAGGTAAAGGCAGTGACCCTAAGGAGCGGTAAGGAATTGCAATCTGACACTATTGGAGTGCAAGGGGTTGCGCTTGAAAAAGGGGTTGAGAAGAAAGAAGAAGGGGGTGTTGAGAAGGAACAAGGGGCTGAGGAGATCAAAGAGAAAGAGTGTGTTCAGGGGAAAGTTAAAGCATCCAATGTTCATCCATACAAGCCTCCAATTCCGTATCCGGGACGTCTGAAAAAGGATAAGGATCAAGAGCACTTCGGTAAGTTTCTAAACTTGTTTAAACAATTACATATCAACATACCGTTTGTGGAAGCTCTTGCGCAGATGCCCAGGTACGCGAAATTCCTAAAGGATTTGCTCTCGAATAAGAAACGGTTGGAAGATATCTCTACTGCAGTTGTTGGAGTTGAGTGTTCGGCGATTTTGCAAAACAAGTTGCCCAAGAAGCTCAAGGATCCGGGTAGTTTCACTATTCCATACTTAATAGGTGAACTACCGATGGAGAGAGCTTTGGCGGATCTCGGGGCGAGCATAAACCTGATGCCATACTCATTGTTCAAGCAACTGAACTTAGGAGAGCCAAAGCAAACGAGGATGAGCCTGCAACTGGCAGATCGCTCGATCAAGTTCCCTAGAGGAATCATTGAGGACGTCCTGGTTAAGGTAGAAAACTTTATCTTCCCTATTGATTTTGTAATCCTTGATATGGATGCAGATGTGGAGGTCCCGCTGATCTTAGGACGACCATTTTTAGCCACTGCAAGAGCTGTGATTGATGTGGCGGATGGAAGATTAGTTTTGAGAGTGGGGGAGGATGAACTAGTGGTGAGAATCCCAGCAGCACTGAAACAAACTTTGAACACCGACGATACATGTTATGCTATAGATTGTGTTGACAAGTCGGTAATGAGTGTTATGCAAGAGCTGATGTGTAGAGATCCTCTTGAATTGAGTTTGATAGCGGATGATGATGAAGTGAGTGAAAATGTGGAGATTCAAAATGTGAAAGCTCATCTGAGAGCTTGTGAGGAAGTAGTTTGTAGAAAGGGGTTTGAGAAGATTGGGGTCAGTAAGGACGGAAGATTGAAACCGTCGGTTGAGGAACCCCCAGAACTTGAGTTGAAGCAACTCCCTGAGTACCTTGAATATGCCTTTTTGGAGGCCGACTCTAAACTCCTTGTCATTATTTCAGCTGGTCTGACAAGGGAGCAAAGGGATAGCTTACTAAGGGTCTTGAAGGAGCACAAGAGTGCTCTTGCTTGGAAGATATCTGATATAAAGGGTATTAGTCCTTCGTTTTGCACCCATAAGATCTTGTTGGAGGAGGATTTCAAACCTGTGGTGCAACCTCAAAGAAGGTTAAACCCTAACATGAAAGAAGTGGTCAAGAAGGAGGTGATTAAGCTCTTGGATGCAGGGTTAATCTACCCTATTTCCGACAGTTCTTGGGTAAGCCCTGTACAAGTGGTACCCAAGAAAGGGGGAATGACTGTGGTCCCCAATGAAAGGAACGAATTGATACCCATGAGAACTATTACGGGATGGCGAGTGTGCATCGATTATAGACGGCTGAATGAGGCAACTCGCAAGGATCACTTCCCCCTCCCTTTTGTGGATCAAATGCTAGAGCGGTTAGCAGGACATCTATACTACTGTTTTTTAGACGGTATGTCGGGATATTTTCAGATCCAAATCGCTCCTGAGGACCAAGAAAAGACTACCTTTACCTGTCCCTACGGTACTTTCGCATATAGGCGCATGCCTTTTGGGCTATGCAACGCACCGGCTACGTTTCAGCGGTGTATGCTAGCCATCTTTGAGGATTTGGTAGAGGACATTATGGAAGTCTTTATGGACGATTTTTCCGTCTTTGGTGATTCCTTTGATTCTTGTCTCAATAATTTGGAGAGAGTGTTGATTCGATGTGAAGAGACAAATCTGGTTTTGAATTGGGAGAAATGTCACTTCATGGTGAAGGAGGGTATTGTTCTAGGCCATAAAATTTCTCATAGAGGAATCGAAGTGGATAATGCTAAGGTGGACACAATTGCAAAACTTCCACCACCTTCTTCAGTAAGAGCCATTCGGAGTTTCCTTGGGCATGCTGGCTTTTATAGAAGGTTCATTAAGGACTTCTCTAAAATAGCCCGTCCGTTGACACGGTTATTAGAAAAGGACATACCTTATGAATTCACCAATGAATGCCTTCAAGCGTTCAATAAGCTTAAGGAATTGTTGACTAAAGCACCTATCATGGTGGCTCCTGATTGGGATCTCCCTTTCGAATTAATGTGTGATGCAAGTGATTTTGCTGTTGGAGCGGTTTTGGGACAAAGGAGGGACAAGCACTTTCAGCCTATTTATTATGCTAGTAAGACCCTCACAGGTGCTTAAGAGAACTACACCACAACCAAAAAGGAACTTCTTGCTATAATTTTTGCTTTTGACAAGTTTCGGTCTTATTTAATTTTGTCTAAGGTAATTGTTTACACTGACCATTCAGCTCTCAGGTTTTTATTATCTAAGACAGATGCCAAACCGCGACTCATTCGGTGGATATTGCTTCTCCAAGAATTCGATTTGGAGATTCGGGATAAAAAGGGAGCGGAGAATCTAGCTGCTGATCATCTTTCTCGATTGGAGAACCCGCATTTGGAGAAATTGGATGAAGATGAGATTGATGATGCTTTTCTAGAGGAAGGACTTTATCAGATTAACGAGGTAAGTGACACTTCCGATCCTTGGTTTGCTGATTTTGCTAACTATCTTGTTTGCAAAGTACTCCCTAGTGACAAAACACCTCAGCAAAAGAAGCGGTTCTTTGCTGAGTTAAAGCACTATTTTTGGGAGGAACCATTCTTGTTTCGTGTTTGTGCAGATCAAGTGATTAGACGATGTGTAACCGAGCAAGAAGGGCAAGAGATTTTGAAGCACTGTCACACCGGGCCAACTGGCGGTCATTATAGTGTGAATCGGACAGCCCACAAGGTTTTGGAATCCGGATTTTATTGGCCAAGTATATTCAAAGACTCCTTCAGTTTTGTGAAGACATGTGATAGGTGCCAACGTGTGGGTAGTATATCAAAACGTGATGAGATGCCCCAGAACTTCATTTTGGAGTGTGAGATCTTCGACGTGTGGGGGATCGATTTCGTGGGCCCTTTCCCAAATTCTTTCGGGAATAAGTATATACTCGTGGCAGTGGATTATGTGTCCAAATGGGTAGAAGCCCAAGCTTTGTCCACCAATGATGCCAGAGTAGTGGTGAAATTCTTAAAGAAACTTTTTTCTAGGTTTGGAGCACCACGGGCTTTAATTAGCGATAGGGGAACACATTTCTGTAATGTGCAATTGGAGAAAGTGCTGAAGCGGTATGGAGTCACCCATAGATTAGCAACCTCCTATCATCCTCAGACGAGTGGTCAAGTGGAAGTTTCAAACCGTGAACTCAAAAGAATTCTTGAAAAGACAGTGGAGCACCACCGAAGGGACTGGTCGGAAAAACTAGACGATGCATTGTGGGCCTACAAGACTGCATTCAAAACTCCTTTGGGTACCACTCCATACCGACTAGTGTTAGGGAAAGCTTGTCACCTGCCAGTGGAGTTGGAACATCGAGCTTTTTGGGCTATGCGTACTCTCAACATGGATCTAGAAGTTGCTGGAAAACAGAGGAAGTTTCAGTTGAACGAACTCGATGAATGGCGCGCGATGGCCTATGATAACATGCGCATTTATAAAGAGAAGGTGAAGAGGTATCACGACCAGCAGATTCCTCATCCGAAACAATTCCGTGAGGGAGATCACGTTCTCTTGTTCAACTCGCGGCTGAAATTTTTTCCGGGCAAGTTGAGATCGCGATGGTCTGGACCATTCAAAGTACACAAAGTCTTTCCCCATGGAGCTGTGGAATTGGAACACCCGGATGGGCACACTTTCAAGGCAAATGGACAGCGCCTGAAGCTGTATTTTGGGACTCAAGGGGAGAAAGAGGGCCAAGAGGAGTTTAGACTTCACCCTCTGGTGACTTAATCACAAGGAGCTTCATTTCGTCGAGCAAACGATGTTAAAAAAAAGCGCTTGATGGGAGGCAACCCATGCAATTAGGTAAGTTTCATTTTTGTTTTGAGTTATCACCATTTTTTTTTTTTCCAAAGTTGTGCAGAGGAGTAGTTATGAAGAAGCTTTTTAAGGAGATGGACTTCAAGAAATAATCAAGAGAAGGAAAATTTTAACCTTCAGGAGACACACGGATTAAATACACGGGCGTGTATCGTGCCCGTGTAGAGAGAAGGGTGACCCACAGTGTAATACACGGTCAAAACATACGCCCGTGTGTCTTGACCGTGTATACAAGGAAATTTTGAACAAGGTAGACACGGCAAAGGGAAATGGCCGTTTATCAAATCTGTGTATGGGGAGCGAGCCACAGAGGAATACACGGTCAGTTTACACGGGCGTGTGTCAGACCGTGTATGAGAGGTAAGTTTTCTAACTAGAAGTCAGAGGGGTACACAGTTGTATAACACGGCCGTGTGTTATACCCGTACTTTCGCAGCTTAGGCCTATACACGGGCGAATTACACGCCCGTGTATGGGGACTGTGCATGTTCGGGTATTTATACCCTTTTTGATAACCGTACCCCTCATTTTCACTACACTCTCATTTACATATCTTTTCTCTCTATACATCATTCCCTTCCCATTCCGTTGTTGGTTTCCCTCTCCCATTGCTTTGACAAGGTAAGATCTTTCTCATTCTTTTTCCTTTCTCTTGCCACCCTCTCTATTTTCTCACTCAATGTCAGATTTCCATGTGAATGTGGCATGTTATAACATGTGGAGGATAATGAAACCTTAGGGCTTTTGTTTATCTGAGTATGGATGATGTTTTTCATGCGATTTGTGAAGTTTTTCCATTCTCCATTGCTCGATCACTGTTTGGATTAGAAAATCTAGGGTTTCGAACCGTTCATGCGTGATCCTTTGTGATTGGAACGTATTTTGGATTGCATGCTAAAGGGATTTTTGCTTTAAGCACCATTAGTGCATGTGATTGATGATTCTCTCGTAATTTATTGCAATACACGGCCGTTTATGAGTTATTTTTCAAATTTTGGCGGGGATTTTCTGATATACACTGCTACAATACACTCCCGTGCCCAAGAACCGTGTATGATACTGTGAACCTTAAGTTTGATGATTTTGCATGCTTCCGTGATGCTAATGGTGGAGTCCCTTGTTTGCGATGTGGTTATTTGATGTATTACCTACGGGCTTTGTTTGTTTTACACCATTTTTATTCTTGGTATGATCAGGTTCTGCTTATTTCCTTTGACAAAATGCCACGCGTCAAGACTGTTGCTCAAAAGAAGAAAAGAAGCCGATCCGAAACGGGTAGTTCAAGCCAATCTGAAGCTCTTCGATACCCTGTAAATATTCGAGAGAAGGATAAAGAACTCTTTACCCTATATAAGTCAAAAAAGGTCATAAAACCGAATGTGGTGTTGGACTGGGACGTTTTGAGAAGATTTGGGTTGGTCCAACAATTTGAGAGGCTCTTAGTTGACCGAGCCTGGTTTCACCTGTTCATGATCGAAGAAGACTTATATGAGGAGTTAATTCTTACTTTCTTAGCCACCTTCAAGATTTCAGGTACCATGAATGCTGGCGTAAGAAACGAAGTTGAGTTTCTGGGCTAGGGTGAGTACCATAAGATGTCCATGACTGAGTTCATAGAGGCTATGGGCATCTATGATGGGGGTTTTCTTCAAACCCTTGAGTTTCGCGCCCTTCCGGTTTCATGGGGCCCAAAGAATTCTATCTCCTTATGGACTCAATATGGTATTGGTGCCTATAGTGCCTCTCACACCAAGGCCTCTCAACTGAGAAATAGAGTACATCATATCCTACATTACATTATGGCTCGCTCTACCACGGGTAGGATCGATTCAGAGGGCGTTGTTAACGCCAGAGACTTATTTCAGTTGTGGGCCATGCATACTGGAACCCGCGTCAATGTGGGTGTTTTTGCAGCTTTTTGTCTTCAGCGCCAGGCAGAGAAAGGACCGAAAGGGGTTTTCCTAGGTGCTCTAATTATTAGAATTTTGAAAAATCTGGGTCTATTCCCACATCGAGCACCTAGTGATTTCATTGGGCGATCTCTGAAGCTTAAAGCCAGGATATTAAGCGATTGGAATTTCCACCCAATTGACGCTGGCGTTGAAGAGGAGATAGGGGAAGAGGAAGAAGAGGAACCACAACTGCAGGCTGAACCATCTGTCAATGTGCAGATGCTAGAGATGGTTTCTCAGCTATCGCGTGATGTGGGAGAAATAAAGAAAAGCCAGAAGATGATGAAGCAAAAGATCACTAAGATGGAAAAACGGCAGAAGGGACTGAAGAAGTTTTTAATTGATTGCTTCACCAAGCTTGGTGAGAAGTTAGACATTCAGTTCTCTTCCTATGCCAGCTCCAGCGAAGAAGACGTGATCCCTCCTGAACCGATCAGCCGACAGCGGCATACTGAGGGAGGATCGTCTTCTGCTCCACTTGCTCCATCAGAGGAAAGCCCCCACAGACTAGGCAAGGAGCGAATGGTTGTTGAGGAAGACTCCGACGATGACGACTATGAGTCTGAGAAGGATGATGACTGATTTTTCCTAACTATTTGCTAACTTGTCTGTCTAACCCTGAATTGTTTCTATTAACTATTTGCTGTGACTTTGATTATCTGTGATAAACTTTGATGATATTGACCTGTGCTTATTTTTTTTGGTGATACTCATCCCTTTTAGTTTCTCTTTTAGTGTGTTTTGTTTTTAGGATTTTATTTATACCCATTTAGCCTTTCGATGGTGCGGATTGAATGTTGAAAGCTGATGATCTCCAAAGGATGATTCGAGGATTTTGCACTTGCATAGAGTTTCCCCTGTGAATGACTTGCCACTTATAGATTTCAGGGGAGTTTCCCTTTTCTTTCTCCTTTTATTTTCCTTGTTTCTATTTTCTTTCTTTCGTGTACTTTGTGGGCAGACATTGGGGACAATGTCTGATTTTAAGTGTGGGAAAGGGAATAGAAAGAACAGAAAGATATCACAAGAGCAATGAACTTATGGACTTTTAAATAATGCTCAATTTCCCTTGTTTAAGTAACATTTGGAAGCTTAATGATGATGAGAAATAGTTGCTCAGGAAATATAAAATTCCACTTGTATAGGCAGCTATTTCATGGAAAATTTTTCGAATTTTGCATTATTATCTTATTTTGTATTCTCTTTACTTTTTTTTAGAGTTATAGTATGGTATCCATGTGAGGGAGACTTACTTGTTATTTAGGCTTTCATTTCAGATTTAGGATTTGATTTTGCAATCTTGAATGAAGGAACAAGTGATACTTATAGCTTGGTGACTTTCCCTCACAAAAATAATGGAATAGAACACAAATTGGGAGTAATTTGATGAAAAAAAAAATTATGAACAATAACAAATAGTTCAGAAGTGGATCTCATTGACTCGAGTAATTAAGTCCGAGGGGTGCCCTTTTGGGGGAATAACATCTATTGACTTGAGTGATGAACTCGGGATCATTGGCTGAAAGCTCGCTACAAGGATTATGAGTAAAATCCGAGAAAACTGAACTAAATGAGGCTTTAAATTAGAATATTTGGATTCGAGTGGTAGAGGTTCGAAGGGGTATCTTAAAACCTAGTAGCCTAAGATCGTCTGGTCGGGACTTACTGGCCAAGGAAACCGCTCTTATTCACTAAAAGAAAGGAATTGATTAGTTAATTCAACCCGAACAAGTAAATCCGAGGGATGCCCTCTATGCTTGAGGTGATAACGTCTGTTAACTTGGGTGACGAGCCCGGGATTATCGATTAAAAGTTCGTTACATGGGTTAATTGACTAAGAAAAGGTACTAAAAGGTTGAACTCCCAATCCAAAAAGGGAAAAAGATCCAGGAAATAAGTGGATGTATAAGCCTGAGTTCTATGATTGTAAGTCTGATCTTAACTTTGAGATTTTTGGTTAAATGATAAAGGGTAAAAGTTTCACTTACTTGGATTAATACTGGAAATCTACTATTGGTATTTTGAATACAAGTTCTTAATAAGATTGAGTGATAAGAAAGGCGAATTTTGGAAAATGGTGGCTATCCTGTTATAAAGTGGGGTTAATGATTGAATTTCTTCCTGAGTTTTAAGAATTCTGAGAATTGAGACTTCAATATGTGTAATTTGCTTGAGGACAAGCAAATGCTTAAGTGTGGGGAAATTTGATAAATCTATTTTAACTCTTATAATTGGAGATGATTAAGTCAATTTTTGAGATAATTGGGCGTGAAAATATAAGATTATGATGCTTGATTGATTTATATTTCAGGTTCAGGTGTGGAAAAGGATGATTTGATGAAAAATATTTAATTCAAGACGAATTGGAGATAAAAGCAAGTAAAAAGGGAATGCTTTGAAGTTAAAGGAAGTCACACGGTTTTATAAACGGCCGTGTGAAGGAATCAGGAGATTACACGGTTCGGATACACGCCCGTGTATCAGACCGTGTATCAGCATGGAAGAAGTTTTTAGGACAGACCAGTACACGGGTGGAATACACACCCGTGTAAGCCAACCGTGCATTGAGGAGGACACACGGTGGGAATACAAAACCATGTAATCAACCGTGTACGAAAAGAAGACAGAGATATACACGGCTATTGCAAACGGCCGTGTGGGATATACACGCCCAGAGTTCACTGACTCAGAGACATACACGGTTTATCTACACGCCCGTGTAGTATGACCGTGTATCTATCCAGGGAAAGATATCTTTAAATCTTTCGTCCATATTTGAAGGATATTTTCTACACGCCAGAGAGGAAGCTACCCTAGGTATAAATAGTCGTCTTTGAGAGAGAGAGAAGGCAGAAAATACGTACTGGAATTTTGGGAGAACAACAGAAACCAAAGGAATTTTCGAGCTTCAATTCTAGAAGTGTTTCACACATGGATTTGATTATTTCGTTTTGTTATTCTTTGAGAACCATGTGTAGCTAATTATATCGTACCCGAATCTTACGAAAGTCTGATTACTATGTGACAATGAGTTTATTGCAAAATTAATGACGATTGAGCATATCTGATTTCATCCATGTTATTTATTATTATTTGTTGATTTGATGTTTGGCCAGCATTAGATTACATTGATTTCGGATAAGTTGATTGGAAAATCTCTTGTTTGAATAGATCATACATCGGATGAAAAGGCTTGTATGCAATCTAGGGATAGAAAGCGTAAGTCTTCCGTATTAGATTGAATGTAATGATTTAATCTAATTGAGGGTTGTGGTATAATCATGCAATTCTGATTGTTGTTAATAAAAGAGGGATCTTTGTTAATACGGTTAGGATTAGGAGTTAGTGATTTTGGAAGAAACATTAACTTACTGTTAGATGCCCCGCGGATCAGAGATAATCAGTATTCATTAATTAGTTTCCTAAAGATTGAAGTCGCATAGTAATTAGATGAGTAGTAAGAGTAGGGTATGCGTTGGAATATTGAATTTGATAATTTAACTCATTGTTTGATATCCATTGATTTCATTTCTATTAGATATTTTAGTTTAATTTAGGTAATTTGGTTAAATCAATTCACCTCGAAATTGTGCGGTTAGATAGTCGGTTTGAGGTTAGTATTAGTACTTGCTGATCCTTGAGGAGACGATACCTGAACTCAACTCTATACTATTGTAATCGATAGGTGCACTTGCCTGATTGATCGCAAGGAATAGTCGGAGTACAAAGGATTTTAATTTGTGTGATTGCGATACATTCAACACCTCCCCAATTCACGGTACAACAACCTCTCCAAATACAACACAATTTCACTTCAAAACACAACACCACAACACAACAGCAAATTCAAATGAACACCCTTAATGCACTTTCCACAAATGGTAATATTCAATTTCAAATTCAAATGAAATGTAATAAATACCACTTAATAACTACTTCAAGCTTAATGGATGTATTTGAATTTCAAATGATTTCCTATTTTTCCATTCAAATTCAAATTTGGAAATTGTAACTTATTCTGCCCAATTCTGAATTCACAAAGGTCACACTTCTCTTTTCACCACAAAATATTATATTTCCAATTCCACAATTAAACACTAGAACATAAAATTCTTACTCCCCTTCCCTTCATGGAAAATTCAATAAAAAAGAAGCTACAATAAGATATCCACTTTACTACACACAACATTACAACATATGGCAATAATTTCAAAACAACACTCTTCTAGGCTTCAAATTTCACTTCCCTCAAATGATAACAATGATGATTTCCCTTAAACCAATCACGGTCAACTTAAGGAGACAAAGAATATGGTAAGTATTCCACATCCACAACAATTAACAACAAGGAGATCACTTCAACAACACAATTGAAATAATTCAATTCTTCAATACACAATTTCGGATCAAGGTGATAAGAACCCTAAATTTCCGAATTCCAAATTGCAAATCCCTTCTCTTAAACCTCAAGCTCTGGTACCAAAAGATGATGTGCCTAAAACCAAGATTAAGCACATACAAAAACAACCTAAATATCAACCTTAAAAGACAAGATCAAATTCGGTTCACAAGAGTGACAATTTGCGTGAACCTTAATTGATGGATGATGAATCAAATGATAAAATCAATGAGATGAAATCCACAAAGATGATAATCTTCAATTGAATCAATTAACCAACTTAAATTCCAAGAGAATCCCGATCAACAATATGCAAATTCAAATCGTGATCCTCCTCACAACAAAGAAATTCCATCCCACAAGTATAATGACAAATTGATGGTATTAACAAGTGCTAAAAACCAATCAATTATGCAATGATAATTTGATTACAAATGCAATCAAAATCTGTCTAAGAAGACTTCAATCCAACCCTAGATATGACTCACTAGAGATGAAAAGAAACACAACAATAAGAAATTGATATAACTCACAATTTCCCCTTATTGCACTAGCCACAATTCCAATTCTTGGGATTGAAATTGATAAGAGAAAATGAACTAGGAAGAACCCTAATTCCCTCAGGTAAAGTGTATGTTCAAATATGAAAAATAGCCTCTTCAAACCCTACTTTAAGTAAGTATTTATACTTGCTCCCTTTAGGGTTAGAAAATACCTAAAATTATAACTATGCCACTTTTAGGGTGGCCGGTCCTAAATGAAAATTACAATCAAAATGAAAATATCCCAAAAGAAAATACAACATAAAATAGTCCATACAACAATTACAAAGTACAAAATATTTTTAAATCTTCATGAGCCAATGCTTTGAAATGGAAACAATCGCAACGGGCCTTTGAATGCAAATCTGATGATGTCCCGAGGCCATCAACTAATGTAGGACATGTTGGCATCCTATGGAGAATTATTATTGTACCTATAAGATTATTTCTCAAATACTTATTAGATAAAAAGAAATGAAGTAAAATATGAGCGATTTGGATCATAATCCAAATTTAGTTCTAAAAACATCTATGGTGTCAGAAAATTTCCCATCACTTATGAATTCAATAGCAGTAAGTCGAACTCGGGTGTTATCATCTATCTCATAGCATTCGAAAAGGCCTTCAACCTTATCCTCTTAGTCTAGATAATCATCTGCTAAACCCCTGTCATCAAAGGAAAGCATCTGCAGCTTTACATACTCTAAACCCCTAGGTGGCCTGAAATTCCTATTTGGGAAAGGATTGACACCAAAGTTATCATCCCTCTCCTCCCTATAGGGATGATGATCTCCCTCCATTCTTCTTCCCAAGTTTCCTCCTCCCACTGCTCCTTCTCTCTAAATGTTTTGTGGAGCTACTCTTGATGGTGCTTGAGGATTTACCACTAGTGATTATGGCATTGTCATCCTATCAATCCTTATTGCTAGTGTAGCAACAATGGTAGTAAGGTCCTGAAGTTGGTCTTCCAAGGTTCTTTTACTTGTAGTATGATGACCCTGTCCTCCACTAACTTGGCTATTAGCCTTATTGCCAATCCCCCCATTTACACTGTCATTCGACATGCTTGTGATTTGTTGAAGTATAATCTCACAATTTACAGCACATTACCTCACAACACCACGTCATAATAACACGTTTAGACAACAACATACACACACACTTGTACACCCACGGTGCAACAAGTCACCCAAAACAATAAATACTTTTGGGCACCTCAAGTATAATAAAATAAATGAAGCACAAATAAACACTTCCGAGTAGTTAAGATATTAAATTCAACTAAGCAAGTGTTTAAGTAATGAGTTTTATTAACATTCACACTTAAATGCTTGTTTTTGAATTCAAACTTCACTACTTAACTTCCCTTTCTTGGTCACGGTTTCACACTTACACCTAGTGTTAATGTGTAGCACCTTACACCATACACAATCTTTCAAATTCATACTGCCACACACACCTCTCACATACACGATGCAACTAACTCACCACCATTACATACACAAAACACTTCACAGTGTAAATAACCTTTCACTCAAAACACACAATATGCCACATACACAACTCAATTCACACCGCAATTCACAAAGAAAGTCAGCAACAAGATTCAAATTTAAATCACTCCACTAAATGCAACCTCCTCTACAAATGGTAAGAACAATTCAAATTCAAATAACACTTATTTAATGCTACTCAATGAATTGCCTCAAACTTAAAGAAGGTGTTTGAATTCAAATGATTTCCTTTTTCCCCACACAAGTTCAAATCTAGAATTTACAAGCAACAACACTCAATTCTGAAATCACATAAGGATCACACTTTCCTTTTACCAAAAAATATTGTATTTCTAATTCCACAACAAACACTAGGAAATACACTTCTTACTTTCCCTTTAAAGATCATGGAAACAAATAGATGATAAGGAAATCACAATTGCTCCACGTCTACAACAACAAACAACAACTATAACTCCTTAACAACACAATTAAAAAACTCAATCTCCACTTCATAATTTCGAATCAAGAAGTTAAGAACCCTAAAATTCCGAAATCACAATTACAAAATCCCATCTCACAACTTAAGCTCTAATACCAAAAGATGATGTGTCTAAATGATCAAATTCAAGCACATGAAACCAATTGAAGAACTACTTCAACAAATCCTAAAAATGGCATGAAGAATAATTTCCAAATGAACCCTAATTGTATGAACAACTTGCTCTGATACCAAAACATGATATGTTTAATAGATCAAATTCAATCTCATAAAATTAATTGAAAGATCAATTAAATAAATCTCCTAAAATGGTGTGAATTCAACAAACTCTAAAAACCTTAAATTTCAAATGATAATCACGTAAGTAACAATGAGAATTACAATTCACAATTTGCAATTTTCGAAATGGATTACACTAAACACAATAAAAAGGATATGAAATCAAATTGAATCAAACCCTAAAAATTGCGTGAATGTTACACTAAAAAGATAAACTAATTCCTCACTAGATATAACTCACTAATAGGGAATTAGGATGGATTTGATGTTGTTGATGTTACACACAACAAGAATCAAATCCCACTCACCACACTTCACTCAAGAAATGATAAGAGTATGTGAAAAGGAGGTAGCCCTCACGGTTCAATTATAAAAAATATGTTTCAAGAAGCTCCCACAAACCTTACTTTAGCAAGTATTTATACTTGCTCCAATTAGGGTTAAAATGTCCAAATATTTATGTTTATGCCACTAATGTAGCCGGTCCTAATTTAACAAATACAACAAATCAAAATGTCCCAAAAATGATTGAAAAGTAATCAGTTCAAAGATAAAATTGCAAGTACAAAAAAATGGTCTTCAAAGAGCCAGTTCGTCAAATCAATTGTGATCACAGTGGGCCATTGGATTTGAGTTCGATGATGTTCCCAATTTGATCAACAGTGTGGATCATGTGGTATCTTGTGAAGACTAATCATTGTACCTGCTATATTATCATTCAAACATTATTTGATAAAGAAAATGTATACATGTAAATGATTTGGATCATCATCCAAATCAGGTTCCCTGACTATCAGGATCGCATGGTAGATTCCTATCAAGTTAAGCATTAAGCTTAACCAATAAAGGCCACAAGTAATGAAAACCTTATGTATAATCAAATCCATGAAGGATTATTATTATTATTATTATTTTAACACATGAAACTTGTTGCATTTAAGCATGTAAAACTTCTTGCTTACTACTTGAAAACAATTAGAGAGATATAGCTACAACTTGTTGCTTTAATTATAGGGGTGGTATTTCAAGTTAATAATTTGTGTTTTGTGTTTGAATTTGAATGTACTCATATTTAAAAGTCTTAACCTGTAATAGGATTTATTCAGTCATTATGTTTGAAAACCTAAACTCATAACTTGATATCCATTCACCAAACATGTTTAGGGTGTTCAAGTTGAACCTAGTTTATTAATTAAAAAGATTATAAATAAATACATCATAGCTATTAAGTTTTTATATGGAAAAAATATACTTAATATTGTTTTCATTTTGCTAAATGCTTATAACAAAAACTGCATTTCAAACTATAAGAATGACTTGCAAAAATAAATTTTTATTTTCAGATTAATTGTCTAGACAAATATGATGGAAATATAATAGTTTAAAAATCCAACCATTAATTCACACATCACCTAAAACTAACTGAACCTTTTTGATGTGTAACTCCACTTGAGAGACTAGCATATGCTAATTGTTAGATACTGTGCCAACTTATCTATAAATCCAAATCTTTAGCCATAGCTAAGCACAAGCAAAATACATTTAGGTTTCCACTTTAACTATAATATTATAGTCCATAAATCACTATACCTTGCAAACATGGCACATTAACTAAGGTTATTGTCACATCTCTAATTTTCTATGGCAATAACAATTCACCACGTAATCTACTTAAGTAAAATACGTAAAACTTGAATTATTAAGTGAGTTTCTAAGCTGATTTTAGGACTTAAAATTAATAATTAAAATTTGAAAAAAATTGATAATTTTGTTTGAGTTTTGGAAAACATGATGGTAAATAGTAGCAAAAGTAACTCGGTCTTAGAGCTTAAGAGGCTCACAAAAGATACAAACATAAATAGATAGGCTATGAAGCCTCAAGTAGCTTCTATAATAAGTTTAAAGACAGCACTGATATGAAAGTCTACAAAAGAAAGTAACATCAGTAGTAAACATCATCTAAGTCCTTGTCCTCTCCGTAGAACTCCTATTCCGAGTCATATCCCATAGAATTGTACAGTAGATTAAAAAATAAGTCCTGACTTGAAAAGGAAAAATATGCCAAAGAGACCTAATATACAATAATGCAAACACATACAAATGTTGAGTAAACCTACATTTTAATGTAGCAAACAATTATACAATTTATATTTATCTTAATTAGTGTAAACAATTAACACAAGAATACTTATGATTTCGGAGAACATGATGGGGGACCTAGGTTCTAATTCCATCATAATTGTAATAAGAGGTTGATGGGAGTAGCTAGACTCCACTTACAATACTCGTTATTAAACGTGATTTCACCTATCATTTACCCATTGAACCATTTCTTGATGACCTAAGCACCAAATTACTGAGATTACTAAACTAAAATTATAGTCCTAGTCTAAGCCTAAAGCATCACTCTCTAGCTCAAGACAACCATGCATAAGCAACACCCAAATGCTTAATTAAGTTTGATTATTAAACTAGTTTTTGTTTCATAATCTAGTAAGCAACATACATGTTACTACGTACTTAGAGGGTAGAAGATTCCTAAGTTGAAGATCAAGTCTAGTTGAGCACAATTATATTGGTTTTTATGCATTAAGAGAAAAATTAAAGTTAGTGAGTTATTTTAATTAACATAGTTGCTACTATGTTTGGCCTAGATTAACTAAGGTCCATACTAATTATGAGCCTATTATGGGGTAAGAATGCCTAATTAGCTTTTTGGCTAAATTGGTCCATAACACTTCACAGTTTATTAGTTAACCTAACTCAATTTATTATATTTCCCAATTGTTTACATAATTATACAATTGGGCTCTTACTCCATTTATTTCTTAACTTTTGGTCTACTAGGCTTAAGCCCAAGCTTTCTATTTACTAAGTCCATTACTCTGTGTTTTCTATTAAGGCTTAATTAGGGTTTTGTATCCTAAAGAGAAGTAGTTGTTTTAGGAATTAGGTCCATTAGCCCCAATTAAGTTGATTATTCAATAAATTAATGTAATTATATTCTATTGAGACCTAATTATAACAATTCTAGTTAATTTACCTATTTAGGGGTATAAGACCCTAATTAAGTGTTTCTATGCCTAATTTGATTAGTTTATGTCCAATTGATTTACTTAAGCTCAATTCATTTATTTTATGCCTATTTTAAGCCCATTTAGTTATTAAGGCCCAATTAATCTATTCTAGTCCAATGTGTTATTAAGTTAGGCCTATATGATTTAGTGGTTTATACTATTCTTAGACCCATTTATTTTTTCATGTATAATTTAGTTTAATTTAGGTCTTTAATTGCTTTTTGCCCTTATTTACATAGGGTCCATTTAGGTTATTTGACTTGATAAGACCCATTTAAGGTGTAGGCACTACAAGAGAAATGGGCTCAAGTTAATATTGGGATTTAGGCCCATTGAGTTTATTTAAGTCTAATTAAGTTTAGTTATAATCTATTTACTTCATGAATTCTCAATTTAGTGCAACTTAGTTAATTTATTTATGTAGGTCCAATTATTCCAATCATAAATAGCCTTGCGGACCACCCACAAGGAAGGATATTGAGTTAGTCTATGGACCTATTTGGATAAGCTAGTTGGGGAATGAACCGGCCTTAACCCAAATTGTTTAAATCATCTAATCATTATTCTAAATTATTTAAATTCATTTTTTTGTGTGCTTATAATTTCAAAAGGCCATAACTTTTTCATTTTAAGTCCAAATCAAGTCAAACAAAACCCAATTTAACCTTAGTCACTTCTCTTACCTAAAATATGATAAAAGCCTTATGTTAGTCATTTTAGGCCTCCTAAATTTTTATATCAACTCGACTTACGAATTTGTACTTCAAAATCCCATATTTAACTTATTTTGATTCCAAATCACTCCAACAAAAGTCCATTTGTTCTTAGCCACTTCTAGTTTCAAAATTATCACTTAAGCCCACATTATAAGCAAAATACACATCTAAATATTCCCAAAACAGTATAGAACACCTTGACTTCAAGATAACTTCTAAACATGCAATTAGCTCATTTCCAAGTTGTCATCTATATTCATTTAACATTCAAACAATGTGGGATCATTCACTTAATATAAAATTCATCACAATTCATGTAAATTTCCTAGATTTATTCATGAAAACATGAAAATTTTCTATTTTATTCCACTCTTTTACCTAATAACTTTTGGGGCCTCAATTTACCAAACCAACATCAAATTAACCCAAAATTCCACTTTAAAGATACATGAAGCATGCTGGAAATGTTACATTATAGCTTCCCTAAATTGGTTTACAACATCAATTTACTAATTTTCACTAAACTTGGTATGCTAGTCATCATACATCTATCAGTTTGTGCCTAAATAACTATTAAACCCATAAATCATCATGTAAACCATTATCTAAGCTTACTTTAAACACCAAAAATCACATCTTAAGGTAAGAAGTCAACCTCAATTTCTTAATACATGTCCCTAAATTGGTTTACAACATCAATTCACTAATTTTACTAAACTTGGTATGCTATTCATCATACATCTATCAATTTGTGCCTAAATAACTACTAAACCCATAAATCATCATGCAAACCATCATCCAAACTCACTTTAACACCAGAATCACATCTCAAGGTAAGAAATCAACCTCAATTTCTTAATTCATGTGGCAACATGCAAGCATAAACTACATAGCATGTTAATTCCATTTTGATTCAGCTTCTGACGTTGCATTCTTTGTTCTAAGCCTGATGTTGGTCCCGAAAAGTTACCAAGAGAGAGATCACATCCCTAATTAGTTGCTTGTAAATTATGACTTTAAATTATCTTTGCAATCACAATAGATTTTTAAATGTACAAAAATAAAAGAGTACAATAAGAATAGTCTATGCAATGATTTGTAGAGGTTCCACCTCAAGCGTACATCCTCTCTTCTAGCTCTAAGTCGAGGTCTTGGTATTCCACACTAGTATGTTCCAGTATATCTAATGACAAAATAAGATTCACAATAGTAATCACAATTTACTCTATTAGACTTTAAGTTATCACTTGATTATCTTTGAACTCAAAGCCTATTTGTAATCTAACTCTCACAACAATTATCAAACAATGAGGAATGAAGAAAATAGAATCCTCACTCTAAGTTTTGTACAAAAATGAAAATTTAATAGAATATTTTCATAGAGAATTTAGAGTCATTTTTTTTTCGTGTTCTACTCTTTCTTAGATGCTAAAGATATTTTTCTTTTGATCACATAATGGTTACAAAAGGATAAGCCAGATATTGAATCTATTCTAGATATTTTTCTAAAGATCATAACTCATCTTTAAATTCAAAAACTTCTTCCATGTTGTTACCTAAGTGCTTGGACAATTTCTATAGTTGACTTCATATCCCTTAAAAATAGAAATGCATCTCGGTTGTTATCCTTTTTGAATAATTTCTGCTCCTCAAGTGTAGTTTTGAATTTTGAAAAATATAAATCTTCATCAAACATACTCCGCTCCATCAAGTCAGGACCATCTATATTTTTAATAGTTAAAATTATTATACTTTTAAATCCCTTAGATATATTAACCAACTACGTGGAACATTTTGAATGTATTGCCCAAATATATTCAACTTTGGAGTCGAGCCTTCAATTTGATTAAATCTTCAAATATAAACTCATCCTATAACATGTTGTTCGTTTTTGCAATTATATTAGTATAGCAAGTTTACTCTCTATGTCAGTCTCTGAGTTACCTTTTGATTGAAAACTTAAGAGTCATACAGTAAGTTTACTTTCCAAGTTAATCTTTGAGTTACCTTCTAACTGAAAACATTGAGTAAAACTTTTCTACTAAGAGATTAGATTATATGTGTATTATTTATTTGCACACTTAATGACGTAATAACCTCATAACTTTTTTTTTTTTATCATCAAAACTATTATCAAGAGAACTTTAACACCCTAGATCCACCTATCTATCATTCCATCAATCCACTAAAGAAGCATGATACACCTTAAAATGACAATTATAGTGGCAGCATTATAGGGGTTAGCTCCAACGGGCTCTTCATCATTTAACATTCATTTAGGGGTCCTAAACATACTAAACCACTATCAATCATACACTTTCAAGTTGAGATAAGTTTCTTACCTTGATGTTGTTAGAACTCTTCCAAGTACCAATGTGTGCCACCCCTATTTGTGCTTCTATGGATACCTTAGACATAATAGCCTATCATACTTTGTACATAAACTTAAGAATAATCCCCTTGTTATTCAAGGATTTGCCATATGACATATAAGACGTACTCACATGCAATTATCTTAAGCAAGACTTGGCATTTCCAAGCAATACAGAGACTATATTTAAAGTAGATCATTGCAACATCATAATAATAAGAGACTATGGTCTTAGTAAATATCCATAAGTCAATACTACTATACAATGGGTCTTTATTGGAATAAAATATATCTAAAACATAACATTCAAAGTTTATAAATATAATAGTGATTGCTTTGGCCCTCTTCTCATCCTTCAATCAACCAATTTGGTCCCATACTAACCTTTGACATGCATCTACTAAGCTCTAAATAAATTGGCTTCTACAACAAGGACACATTATGGAGATATAAGTAACATCCAACTTAGTGAGAAAATTCTTATATTGCACTGGTAAAAAATTAACAACCAAGTTATTTAAGCAAGCATTTGAATGCATGAACATGCATATGAATGCAATAGTATATACAATTATCTAAAAACTGTATACAACATGGATTTAATGCCCCCGTTGTCTGGGTTGGGAAATCATGAACTATATGTCAGCTCTAAGTTCCAATCACCTCGAGCTATTTCTTTTAAGATAGTGATAAAAATTTAATTTACTTGGTTATAATAAAATAGGTTTGAAAAATATATACATATATGCCCATAAGAGGTGTGGATGTGAATTGTCATGCCCTAGGGGGTATTCTAGTTGTAACAGCCCACCATGTACTGTACTGAAATCTATGATTAGTTGTATTCTAGCACACATAAACTTCAATATGGTATATAAGGCATTATTACTCTAGAAACCTCCAAAAAGATAACAACTCAATAATGATATGATAACTAAAAATAAGTACTACTTTATAAATATGTTAAAATATGAAATCTTACAGACATAGATAATTTTGAGAATAAGATTGGGGATTAAATATTACATCCATCCATAATAGAGAAAGTCTTAATCAAAATTATAAGTATCTATTCTATTAGCCTTTATCCTTACTTACTCGCTCACAGTTATCTTGATGATTCTCATTTCTGGTTAGGTTCTATCAAGGTAAAACCATTACAATGCTTGCAAAATGGAAAACTGTTAAGGTATAA